>JARHVA010002779.1:0-275000 GCA_037957365.1 Torreya grandis | reverse complement strand
ACCATGAAAATTACCAATATTAATAGTATTCCCATATATCTAATAATTGATGGGATACTAATTATCTATATCAGAGTCAAATTCATTGTTAGTGACTTATAAATGATCTCTATTGTTCATAGACATTGAATCAGGACTCAAACTCTATACTTTGCTTATTTTTCCATTGGAAATTCAAGTAGGTTCTTCTAATTTACTAGGCTAGTTTAAATCTATAGTTGTATTAAATTTAGTAGGAGTAATAAAATCATCGAAAGAAAAATTTTATAAAGAAAATTATTTCTAGGTTGAGGATTAGCAATCAAATTTTTCTCCCTTTCTCATTTAATGTGATGATTCCTTTCCTGAATATAATAATGTGTTTGATGGCCAAGAATGGTGTACCATTCAATTTCAAAAATTGATTCATCATCTTCCCCAACTATAATCTCAAGAATATGATGCAAATCATAAGGTTTATTATACCAATAAAAATGAACAAGATTAGAAGCAATATCTACTTGATCCACAATAATATCAACTTCAATTTGGATGACACGAGGGGGACCACCAATGGTCATGGGAACAAAAGACCAAAAAAAACAATTACGATTCAAAGAAGAAAGTAAAAATATGAAATAAAGATAAGATTTTTGAAAAACATCTCGACGGAGTCACCAAAATGATTGATAGCTAAAATTGTTACGTTAGTGAATCAAACCTTTCACCTATCAAGAAGGTTAAGATGGAATCATACCACTTTAATTTTATGTTATCTATGAAGCAATTATTGATCCTAAGATGTGTAGAGTGGTATTTTATTAGGTTTGAAATAAGCCATAAGATTAAACATTGAATAATGCATCAATATATTTCAAAAATCATAAAATTATTTAATTTTAAATCAGAATCAAATTAAATCTACATGATCTAACCTATCCAACATATTAAGGCCTATGAAAGATACAATCTCTTGAATAAAAGATCTCTAATTTTTGTATGTTTTTTTTTATCAAACTATCTTTTTACTAGTCTCTCAATACTACAAATCCTAAAATAAATTGAAATAAAACTAATGAAAGAAACCAAATGACAAGTAATATAAATGAAATCAAAATCTAAACAAAAAAATGGAGACAAAAAATATCATACTCACTTATCTACTAGTTATTTCAGTAGGGATTTATCCACACAAATATTTGGCATCCTAGCTATGTGATATATCCTCACTACCTCTAATAACCCATACACATAAATGATGATATATCTAACTACTCTCAATATTATTGATCACCTCTCTTGAACTACAATCACTGATAGGTACCCCTACATTAGCTCAAAATATAACACACTTAGTCATCCTTCCAAATCATCAAAAACATTACTACATGTAGCAAAATCGATAATCTTTTAACATAAATGTCACACATTTAACAAAAATTCCACCCAATAAAAGATGCCACTCAATGTATCAAAAATTTTATTGTTCTAATGAAAATGTTACTCATTTTTAAGAAAATGTAATCATTCAAAAAAATCACAACATGAGATGCAAACACCATTTGAAAAATATGCAAATGCCCATGGTAAATTATATGTCATAACATTTTTATGATGCACATGTTTTCCTCATAAATGTGTCTAAAATTTTTCAAACAAACAATTCAAAAACTAGACTTTCTAGTCCACCACCTCGCTTTAGTTATATATAATCCATAACTAATTCACTTTAGTGTTTGTATGCTAGGATATGTGCCAATATTTTCTAAGGTCTCTTATATGTAAGAGATTAATTTTTACTAATTTCTTAGGGTGAAAATGACTTTATTTTAACTTTCCACCTTCTATTTATTAACCCTGACCCCTCCATTTTTTCTCACATTATTCCATTTCAACCACTCTACTCATTTCAAGAACCCATATGTGCCTTTTATCCCCCACATAATCTCGAGGGGAATCTCCCTAACCATCATGCCACTAGGGTCATCCTTGTGCACCCATATTTCTTCCTACCCATTTTTTAAAAACTGTTGTTGCTTTTATTTACAATGCCCTTTTAAAGAGGGATAAATTTAGACACCTAAGTTTGCCACCTTAATTTTATCATCAATGCATATAAATCATGTTAACACTACCATGATAATCAAATTATAACACCATGTCAAGAAATTAACCCTGTTTAATCCAACTCCATCACTTCAAAACTAATTAATTAATAAATAAATAGTAATTAGTTAATTAACACCTAATTATTTTCATGCACATATAATTATTAATATGAATAGTTAGTTATCCCCACTCAAATCAATCTGAATCAAATTAGCCAACTCTATCATCAAATGGATAGCAAATTGGCTAACCCCCTCGCTAAATGGAAATCAAATCAGCCAACTACCTCATCAAATGGATATAAATCAACCAACTTCCCAACTCCATAATTAAATTAAACTAAAATTGATTGACTCATTAATCAAATATCTTCCATCCAAACTTAAAAATTCCAAATAAATTAAGATTAATCTCAATCATTCATTCTACCATATATAAACCTATAAATTCACCTTTCATCCTTTATTCTAAGCATTATTAGGTTGGAAAAAATATAAAAAATATATGTTATCTTGGTAATTAATAGATCATCCTTCATAGGTACATGTTGTTGAAATCTTGCACAAATCCTTGAGCAATAATAATCATGTAATAAGCACAAGCAAATCCACTCAATCAATGAGATCCTCACTTCGTAAGTGAAGTTATCATTATTTTCCCCTTAATTTCTCAATTTGAGGTTTGTGTTTTGCTTTAAATTAGGATCTTATTATTGTTCTTAGTTTTTTTCATTGATTTAGATTTTATTGTTTACAAAAATAAAGTGAAATAAAAGTTGAAATATTTTTGTGTAAGGAAACATGTGTTTTGGAAGCCCTAATAACAAAGAGATATCCTAGCACATCACAAAATAAATCAATTAAAGGATGATCACATTTTTATTATATATTAGGAAAATCAAAAATTCAACTAAAACCCTAAACCACATAAAAATAAAGAAAATAACAAGAATTATTCTAATAAAATGCTACTAGGTCAAAAAAATAATTCTAAAATTGATTTAATTTTATATTTAAACTATTAAAATTTATTTAAATTAAAGTAAAAAAACATATAGAAAAATAATTAAGCTATAAATAGTAAATTCACAAGCAGTAAATGAGCTTAGCTCAAATAATATGTTTGTTGACTGTGCAATCTAAATATTGGTCTAAAATAGAAAAGAAGGATGTGTGAACTATGTCACATCTGAAAGTAGAATCCAAAAATATATAAGGACAAAACCACACTATGAGTACAAAAGCATATTTTAACCTTGTCAATTGATTGTGGCCACATCCAAGTTGATTATACAGTTGGTTTTTTTTATCTATGTACCTACACATATCTATGAAGGTATGTTGATTTGTCAACCGATTGTGGCCACTTCCAAGTTGATTATACAGTTGGTTTTTTTATCTATGTACCTACACCTATTTATGAAGGTATGTTGATTGTTTGTGTGTAGTGATTTATCACACAAAATACTTATAAATTCAAAACCATAGCTTCTACACCAAAATATAAATTGATATCAAATACAAAAGGGGGGGAAGAGGGTTAGGGTAATAGTTGAACTATCTAAAACAAAACCCATGTAATCTGAGTGCTACCGACATATTCCAAAAGGGCCTCAGAAAGATGTAGTTCTCCCACTTGTGGTGAGTGTGTGATCCATGATTGTAAAATTATATGAATGCATCTAGGTAAATCAATTGAATTATTTATAATGAATTATCTTGACTTGCAATAAATTAGTTTCAAACTTGGTATATAACTATTGGAATAAAGTAAAATCAAAATTGGAAAGATGAGTGCCTTTTACTCATTATGTAGAGAGTAGATTACAAAGTGATTAGGTGCTATGATAATTGTCCTTGATGTGCCTTTATATATCTATATTTTAAATATTTTCATTAAAAAAAATTATTAAAAGTGTAAGAGGGTTGAAATGAAGCATGCTCCATTGAAAAAGTAACTATTAGATCTTGGGGGACACAATCACACTAGTGGACAGGGCTAGTCTGCATTCATATCTTCCTAGTATGGACTTGTCTAGGAAGGACATAGACTACTAGGATTGGCTTGTTAGTGATTTGTAATTAAAATAGGGATGAATGTATGATGTTTAGAACATTTTCAATACAATAATAAAAAAGTGACGACTCTCATAAATATTTAAGTTAACAAAATGGAAAATGGGCCAAATAAGGTTAGGATGTCAATATGAAACATTTTCAAGCACTTATTGATTAAATTTTAGTGTCTTTAGAGATATTTTATATCTTACATCTTATAAAATACTTAGCATACAATAAAAAATTTAGTAAACTTTTACATCTGGTGGCATTGCCTTATATGATTTTTCCTTTTACTGTTTGCACTTAGAAATATATTTTGGACTGTATCATTTAAAAATCATTTAATATGTAAGACACTAATTTGGCTTAGTGTGTTTGTCCATCATTTATATTTTTAATCCCTAGATGAAATGTTCTTATAAGATATACATTTACATTTCTGTTTTCTTATGAAAAATTAAGGGCAAAAAATATAGCATTCAAAACATGTTTATTTTACTTTGATATGTATGCATAGAGACACATAAAAGTGGGTCATAATGTACTCAACTCAAAATGTATCATAGTAATTTATTTTTATAGTTTTTTTTTTCCAAATTAACCATTAATTTCACATTTTTAAGTTTTTGTCTTGTCCTTCCTTCCTTTGTATCTCATCTTGATTTCATGGTCTTGCGATCATCCCCTAATAATATTACTTAATATGTTTTTATGGACGAAAAATATACTCAATAAAGTTATGGAGCCCATTAAAAAGCATAGTGTGTTTTTGGGATGACATGGGTCCCAATGTATTAGGGTGCATGTGGTTTTTATTCATATAATTTTTAGTTTTTGAGCCTTTGATACTATATTGAACACCAATAGGGTCTTAATATGAATTCAAATCACCAATAAATATACATACACATTAATGTATTTAACTATATGGAGTTTACCTAAAAATCATTTAGAATTCACTATTCACAAAAATATGTTGGTAATTTATATTAATTGTAGAGAAATTAATCAATATGTTAGAGAATATTCATTGTAGCATTAAAGCTCATATTGATGTCTCATTGCATTACATTCGTTTAATAAGAAAAATCTTTTATAATAACTATTGAAGTATTTTTTATTATATATTTTACATTATTGAGAGGCCTAATAAATATTATAGGAGCATAGCCATTCTATAGTGTAATTAAGTCCCAAAACATGTTTCTTTCCTTATCATTTTCAATCTTAGGTTCTCAATTAAGGTACAAAGAAGTACAATTTTCAAGTGATCATAGTGAATTTTCATAAAATTGAGCTAAATTTTTGTAACCTTGAGTTTGATTAACACTATAATTAAAAAAAAATGCTTGCATAAAATTTTCTAAAATAGTACTCCTTATGATACCTGTACCTAAAAGTGGAACTTAATAATTTAAATAAAGCTATTCATTTACTAAGAATTTTTAAGTTTCTTACTATTTTATTACAATTCAAAATAATTATTATCATAATTTAATGGATGTCTCAAGATCTTTTAATATTTAAGATATATTTATAAACTCTAATTTTATATTCATTATTCAAATTTTTAAAAAATTATTTAAATTTTATTTAATTATTCTAAATTTTGTTAATGTTTAATAAAATGTTAATCGATATGTCTATTGCAATTTTAATGAAACCCATTTATTCATAATGCAATAGCATGCTATTCAAAATTGGCATAACATTTCACTTTCTATATAACATACAATTTAAAAATTAAAAAGATACTTAGAAATAATTTTACACAATAAAAAGTGTATCATCAATTAAAATGGTTTAAGTGGATTTTAGATTGGGAAAGTGAGTTTAAATCAAAATGCAATGTGCCCACCCGTACAACATCCGAGTTAGATCTAATTGTATCTAATAACTCATATTTATAATAAATAATATTTTAGCCTATATTTTTTAAAAAAAATCGGTATTGAATAAGAATCCCAGATGATGAGGTAAACAAAATCTAAAGCAATTAGAATCAGTAGAGATTTTGTTCAAGTGTACTCTTATGAAAATATGAGTTCACTCTTTCGGAACTATTAATCTATGGTTTTGGGAATTTTCACGTAGGTGAAATATAATTTAGTGATCATGTTTTTATGTTTTAAGGATGTGAAAACATTGCTTCTTCTACGATTCTTTTTTGAAAATTTATAAAAAGTTGGTTTCTTTCTTAAAATTTTAATAAATCATTATAATTTATAAAAATGAAGGTTGTATTTAAATTTTGGTGTTATTTCATAATTATAATTAAGATTTTTAAAAAAAAAGATAATTAACATTAAATTTATGTTGTCAAATTTTTTATGAATGTATAAACTTAATACAATATAACTTTGTGTTAGTATGAATATATTTTTAAAAAAATAAATGATTTGTATTTTTTGTAAATTATATTTTAAATATTTAAATAAATTAATTTAAATATTTAAAATATAAGTTACAAAAAATATAATTTATACTTTGTTCTATTAATCTTTTTTTTTTTTTTTTTCTTTTTATATGTAATAACAATTTTATATATTTATAGATATTTGAAATTCAATGTAAGGTTTTACATATATATAAGTTGAGAAATTAGGTATACAAGGTATAAGAGATCTAAAATCAAGATTACAATAGGTCAAACCAAAATTGTATGACACATAATTTTTAAATTTTTTTCTTTGACAAAGAGAAGGTGATCAATACACCTCGGACTCTATATAGGACTTTATTGTTGAAAAGAAATATCTTCCAAACTCTAAATAGGATGATATCCCTAATCATGACCCCTCCTCTACTAATTTCTTTGTTGTTGTTGCTTAATCACTTTTTTTTTATGCATTAGAACTTTTCTAAGTTTGGTCTAACTTATTTCCTTGTTTATTGACTTTAGTCTTGTTTGTACTTCTGAAATTCAACTTAGTATATTATAATATTGTATTCTCTTAATGCCAACATTTTATTAAATAATATAATAAATATTAATATATTTATATTAATAATATAAACTCTATTTTATCAAAATGAATCATATTAAAAAAAAAAGAAGAAACATTAAAAAGAGAAAATAAATTAAAAAAATGAAGACAAAAACCATAAACATGAAAAAAAGTATCTACTAATATAAAATAATTATATGCAAACACACAAATAATAAAACTCTATTTTATTAAAATAAATCATATTAAAAAAAAAGAAAGAAAAACATTAAAGAAAGAAAATAAATTTAAAAAAATGAAAACAAAAACCAAAAACATGAAAAAAATATCCACTAATTTAAAATAATAATATGCAAACACACAAATAATTAAATTAATAAAATTATATAATTAATAACTACCCATATTAAAATTAAGTTTTTCCACTCGTTGAGATGGAATTTAATATAATAAAAAATCAATTAAAATGACCTTCACATAAATCAATTCCATTGAATGGGTTTTTGTCATGGCACTAAATTTGGGTCATAGCACTCTAGATTTTCCGCAATGCACTAATAATTTGTAAAAGCCTTCCACAATTCTCTCTCGCTCGCCCATCACCAAAGTTCCCCTCACATCAGTATCCCCGTGGTAAGACCACACATTAAGTTGGTACTCTTCTGCCATAAGCCAGGAAGCATGTGCGAAAATACACATCCATACCCATTTCACCTTTTCCAGCCTCACCGATGAGGTACGACAGCTACAATTTTCAGTCGCCAAATACACCTCACGGGCTTCGGAAAATGAACTAATAACAAAACACACCATACCTGCAGCATTGGAAGAACACCTGTGCCTACATTTTAACCTGACTCTACTCCCAGCCTTTTGCCCCGAGAATGAATCAACTAAACTGAGACCATGAAATGCAAAAGATTTCACAAGTGAATTTACATCGCTTTCCGTCCTTGCACATATTGTAGTTTGAGATGGCCATTTCTTTAAACGAGACACACTGCAATCAATAAATCAATGGTAATAATAATAAATTGTGTTTGTAAGGACTATTCATACCTCTCTAGTTATAGTATGGAGGACAAGGTTCAATTGTTGATATGTTACACGCTGATAGATCTAGTGTCGTCAATCTCTCCATATGCTCCAACCTATGTAAAGCTGCCAACTTCAGTATATCTTTATCCACCCACATATATGGCATCCTGGCTATGTGATATAGACCCACTACCTCCAATAACCCATATTCATCTACGATGATATCTCTCACTAGTCTCAATAACATTGTTGACCCGTCTCAAGCCACTATCACCGATTGGAGCTCCTGCAATAGCATAACATACAAAACACTTAGTCTTTCCAAAACATCACAACATGTAGTAAACATGTCACTCTTAATGTAAATGCCACTCATTTAACAAAAATTTCACCCAATCAAAAATGTAACTCGATGTAACTAAATTAAAAGAAACAAGAAAACACTGAACTTTTAATGCAAATGTGACTCATTTTGCCAAATTATATATATATATATATATATATATATATATATATATATATATATATATATATATATCAAACTCACACCATGAAATGGAAACAAAATTTGAAAAGATGTAAATGCCATTGGTAAATTCTAAGTTGCTTCATAAATGCGTCCAAAAATTTTCGAACACAATTCCAAAATGTTATTTAACCGGTCCAACACCTCCCTTCAGTTATCTATACTCCCTAGCTAGTTTGCTCTAGTTCTAGGATATGGTCCATTCTTTGTCAAGGTCTCCTATAAGTCAAAGCTTAATTTTTACTAATTGCTTAAGGTGAAAATGACTTTGTTTCAACCTTCCATCACCTATTTATTAACCCAAATTCTTTCATTTCAGCCCTAATTCTTTCGGTTCAAGAACTATTATAATTTTGATAGCACTTAGGCCTTAGGATTTTCATTCTCCTCACACCAGACCATTTTGAGGGGCATTTTTTTAACCATCATATTTATTATTTTTCATTTTTTTAAAAATTATTGTTACTTTCATTTGTAATATCTTTTCAGAAAGAAAAATATCGACATTTAATTGTACAACTCTAATTTTCTCAACAATGCATATAACTCATATTAACACTACCATGATAATCAAATAATAACATGTCACTGAATTAACCTCATTTATTCTAATTCTATCATTTAATAAATAATTAGTTGATTAATTATTATTAATTAGTTCATTAATTCCTAATTAGTTCCATACATACATTATTATTAATATAAATAAATATTTATCCTCATTCAAGTCAAACTCAATAAAATTATCCAACTCCCTCATCAAATGAAAATCAAATTGGTTAACCCCTTCATCAAATAGAAATCGAATCAACCAACCACCTCAAGAAATGGTAATCAAATCATCCAAATCCCTCATTAAATTGAGACCAAATCAATTGACTCATGTTGGGAAATAACAAAAGCACACAATTGATTACCAAGCAACTTAACATGCAAAAATTAACCAGAATACACAAGTAACTAGAATTCAGAAATAACACAGCATATGAGAGACAATACACAACTTGTATTAAAACTCTTTCAGAAGGAAATACAACAAAGAAGGCTGCCACAGTTCTTCTTCCTTACACACCTCTAGGGCTCCCACACCTCTAGGTCATAAACAATAAATCTTCCCTCAAAGCTCTCTCTCCTAGGTCCCAACACCCAACTCAAACACAGAGTTGGTGTTCACCTTACACCTGTGCTCCACGCACTCCACAAGTGCTCCACACACTCCACAAGTACTCAACGTACTCCAAGTAGATCCTGCCTGACCCTGCTCCCTGTTGTGTTGCTGTCCTCCCTGATCTTGCACACCTGCAAATCAATCTGGTTCTGCACACCTATAAACCTAGATCATACATACACATACACCTGCTGATCAATGATCTTACTTACCATGTAGATCTCCTATAGAAGCCATGCACACCTAATGACCAAGATCCTACATACATGAAGAACCCCTCTGATTCTCCAAATCAGTACCCACACTTGGTACTGTGGCACTAGGAGGAACACACCATTGCTCTCTTCTCTCTGAAGGAGCTTATTTTTGCTCTCTTACTCTCTAGCACAAGTTTACAATACAACCAATGAGTCTCTTAAATAGATCTCATGCAAACAATAATTAGAAACCTAATTAAAATAATTAGATCCACAGCTTTGAGTCTAAAATTAGCTCTTGACATGCAAACACTTGGTTCATTAACTAACTGCCCGTAACACTCACAGTTTGAACCACACAGGTGACCGACATCGGTCCCTGTCTGCCTGGAGGTGAGCAACGCCGACTGATCCTCTGCCGACGTCGGTTGCATTCCTGTCTTACTCTGCTAACGTTGGTTGGCCTGACTGATGCTGGTGTTTGTGACACTCAGCAAACTCTCCAATGGACTTCTCCATGTCTGCATCAGTGAAGCTTTTAGCTCCACAACCTAACAACTCATTTACAAAATCTCATCCATCTAAACATAAAAAATATGTGTAGATGAAGATTAATATCAATCATTCATTCTCCCATCAAAATATCCATAAATTTACCCTTCATCCTATATTCTAAAATAATCACATTGTGAGGTTGAAAAAAAAATCTAAAAAATATTTGTTATCTTGATAATTAATAAATCATCTTTCATAGATACATGCTGCTAAAATCTTGCATAAATCCTTGAGCAACCACAATCATTCAAGAAGAACAAACAAATCCACTCAATGTAGGAGATCTCCACTTAGTAAGTGAAGTTATCATTACTTTTCCTTTATTTGCTCAATCTGAGATTTGTGTTTTGATTTATAGTAGGATCTTTACATCATTATTAGTTTGTCATATTTTTACCAAAATCTAAATTGATATCAAATGCAAAATGAGAAATAAGGTTAGGGTAATAGTTGAGCTATCTAAAACAAAACTTATGTAACTTGAGTGGTGCCTACATAGCTTAAAATGGCCTCAGATAGATGTAGTTCTCTCACCTATAATGAGTATGTGATCCATCATTGTGAAATTGTATGGATACATCTAGATAAATTGATTGAATTATTGATAATAAATTCCATTAACCTACAATAAAATAACTTCAAACATGGTCTATGAATTTTAGAATAAAGAAAAATTAAAATTTAAAATATTATTACTTTTTTACTCAATGTGCAGAGAGTGAATTACCAAGTGACTAGGTGTTTTAATGAGTGACCTTGATATGTCGTTATATAGGTATATTAGAAATATATTCATTAATATAATTTTTTAAAATCATAAGAGGGTTAAAATAAAATGTGTTCCATTCAAAAAATGACTACTAGATCTTGGGGGATGTAACCACACTAGTGGACAGGAGTGGTTCACAATCCTATATACCTAATGCAAACATGTCCAACAAGAACAAGGACTACTAATATTGTATTTTCAATGATTTATAATCAAAATAGGGATGAATGTATAATTATCAAAATATTTTGAGGATAATAAATAGAATAGTGAAGGCTTCCATAAATATTAAAATTAATAAAATGATAAATGGACTAAATAATATTTAAACGTCAATATTAATTATTTTCAAATACTTAATGATTAAATTTTAATATCTATATTAATATTTTATCTCCTATATCTTGTAAAATACTTAACATACAATAACTTTGTAATAAATTTTTACACTAAATGGTGGCATTGCATTGCATGGTATACAATTTTACAATACAAGGATTAAAATAGCTTACCCCAAAATTATATGATATACAATTTTTAAAAACCTCCTGTGAACTAGTGTTGATGGAGCTACTTGCTTGGGAGTTCTTAGGGTAGCAAGCAACTATTGCCAAATAAAGGCTTCTCCATGTTCGAAATGGCTATTTCTTCTCGTCACTACGATCAGGGTAATTAAGAGGAAGGAGAAGGCGACTAACATACCTCTAATTAGGGATGGGACCTATTTTTTATAGAAAAGATCTTCTAGGCTCTAAATAGGGTGATCCTTCTGATCACGATCCCTCATCTACTAGTCTCTTTGTTACTTCTACTTAATCACTCTTTTTTTTTTTTTTTTAATGTATTACAATTTGTTTAGGCTTGATTTATTTTATTTCCTTATTTCTTATCTTTAGATTTATTTGTACTTCATAAACTGAACTTAATGTGTTGTTGTATCGTATTCTCTTACTACCAACATTTTTTATGAATAATATTATAAATATTCATATATTTGTATCAATAATAACTATATTTTTTGGGGAAAAAGAGCAATATCTCAAACAAACAAAAAAGGAAAAAGCAAAAAAAAAAAAAAAAACATTAAAGAAAAAAATAAATTGAAAACCCAAAAACATGAAAAAAAAATATATTGACTAATATAAAATAATAATATGCAAACACACAAATACTTAAACTAATAACATTCTGTAATTAATAACTATCCATACTAAAATTAAGATTATATAATTAATAACTACACATACTAAAATTAAGTGTTGACACTCGACATACAATTTAATATATAAAAAAAAATTAAAATGATCTTCACATAAATCCATTGCATTGAATCGGTTTTTGTCATGACGTTAAATTTGGGTCATAGCACTCTAGATTTTCCGCAATGCACTAATAATTTGTAAAAGCCTTCCACAGTTCTCTCTTGCTCGCCCATCACCAAAGTTCCACTCACATCAGCATCCCCGTGGTAAGACCACAAATTAAGTTGGTACTCTTCTGCCATAAGCCAGGAAGCATGTGTGAAAACAGATATCCATACCCATCTCCCCTTTTCGAGCCTCACTGATGAAGTACGGCAGCTACCATTTTCAGTCGCCAAATGTACCTCGCGGGCTTCGGAAAATGAACTAATAACAAAACACACCATACTTGCAGCATTGAAAGAACGCTTGTGCCTACATTTTAAGCTGACTATACTCCCAGCCTTCTGTCCCGAGAATGAATCAACTAAACTGAGACCATGAAATGCAAAAGATTTCACAATTGAATCCACATCGCTTTCCGTCCTTGCACATATTGTAGTTTGAGATGGCCATTTCTGCAAACGATACACACTACAATCAATAAATCAATAATAATAATAAATTGTTTTTGTAAGGACTATTCATACCTCTCTAGTTATAGTATGAAGACAAGGTTCAACTGCTGATATGTTAAATGCTGATAGCTCTAGTGTCCTCAATCTCTCCATATGCTCCAACCTATGTATAGCTGCCACCTTCCATCGAGTTAGTGCTTTTAACGTCTCCAATGACGTGCAATGTTCTAGGCCCTCTATCTTCTTGCATTCTCCTGCAGTTTCTTCGATATGAAATTCTTTGAGGTTGACTGATTCGGTAAAACACGGAAGCTCCTCTAACTCGTGACACCGACATATAACGAGTTTCTGAAGGTTTACAAGACCCCTGATACGACTCATGCTCTTCAGCATTTTACAGTTGTGCAACCCTATATCCCTGACTGATATTGGCAAGGTTTCAATTTCTGTAAGGTGGTCATTATAGGAAAGTTGTAGAGTTTCCAGGCTGGGACATAATTGTTGAGAGATTGATATCCTCGACACAAGAGTCCTGCTTAAATTTATCGATTTGAGGCTGCAAAATGAGGAAGAAAAGGGGCCGGAACCTAAAGCCAATTCACTGATTGGGCAGCTGAAGATATGCAAACGTTGAAGTTTACTGAGTTGTGCAAGTGCTTTTGGTAAAGACTTCACTTTTGTACTGTCTATTTCCAAATGTTCTAACAGATTAAGACCACCAATAGAATCGGGCAAGGATTCCAACTTTCTACATTCAAGAATCTGAAGACTAGTCAAGGAGGACAAATTCCCAATAGAGTTGGGCAAAGATTCCAATTCATTACACTGTTTAATTTGAAGATTAGTTAAGGAGAGCAAACTCCCAAGAGAAGTTGGCAAACTTGTCAACAAATCACTCCCTATTTCCAGCAATTCCAATTTGCTCAGTTGATCCATGTTACTTGGTAATTCCCTTAAGCCGGTATCGTCCACATAGAGCTGTTTGAGTGACCGCTGATTTGTTATGCGAGGCAACGCTTGCAATCCGCTACATTGTGAAAAAATTAAAATCTCCAGCTTTGTCATATTTTCTAGAATGTCTAACGTGATGATGAGCTTTGGACAACTTTCTAAACTGATGTATTCCAGATGTATTAGCTGCTTAAAGGAAACGGGCAACATTCTCAACTCATAGCAATAGGATAAATCAAGATGCCGCATGTTTTTCAGATCGCCGAACCTGGTTGGCAGAGATGTTATACTTGTGCATAATCGTAACTGGAGATGCTCAAGTGATTGCAGAAAACAGAAGCTTTCTGGCAGAGAGCCCATGGGAACAGCATTATCGATTGCACGCACTGATATCTTTTTCAAGTTCTTTAGACATCCTATTGATCTTGGAAAACTCAGGAAACAGCTGCCACCTGTAATAATCAGCTCTCTCAGCTCCAGAGCAGGCTGCAGCCGTGTTTCAATTCAATTACACAGAAACCCATACAACAATAATAAAAATAATCAACGTATGGTTCTACAAATACTAGTAAAAATAGATACTTACTTCAGCATTGTCCCTCCACAGTTCTTTCAAATTTTCAGCATTATGAAGCTCTAAAACTCGTAAATTCTTTAATGAAAGCCACGAAGGAAGGGTTCTCTGCTGAAAGTTAACCCATCGAAGCCAGATGAGATCTGTTGCTTGTATTGCAAATTCTTCTGCAAAATAGTAGTCTCTAGCAACGAGGAGTTCTAATCCAAGTGAAGGAGGTTTAAAGCTCCTAAATTTTCTACAAGTGCTTCTCACAATCTCCATACACTCTTCAATAGGTATTTTATAATTGGACCAGCAAGCAGGGGTAAACCAACAAGGAACTGTAAATTCTTCATGAAACTCAGTGTTTTCCGCTATGATCCCCCGAATTACCACTGCTGTCTGAAAGAAAAAAGAAAACAAAACAATTAAGCTCCTAATCCGAAGAACGAGCAGGGTTTCGACAGTAAAAAATAAGACAGCATATAAAAGAAAATTTTAAGCTCACCTTGGCCTCTCTCTTAATGTTGATTATTTGTTGTGATAACCAAATACGATATGGTGATTGCCTAATTGCAATTTCTTTTCCCAAATCTCTCAGATGATCATGCATTCTTATGCAGTTGTTCTCATCAACCTCGACCAGACATTTATTCACAAGAGTTTGCCAACTATGCAGACCACTCCATCCGGATCCATCCCACACTGCAATTGCCAAACTATTTTCTTCTCCAATGAAGAAACAAGCTGTATCTAAGAACATCTCCTGCTCTTCTTCATCTAGTGCCTCATAGCTTATTTTTAAGGACTCTTTAATATCCTTGTGCAATAATCTGGAGATTTTATTTAACTGAGACTCCCAATAATTCTTGAGATTTCCGTAAAGCTGTCCTCCAAATACCTTAAGGGACAAAGGCAATCCATTGCAAAAATCAACGAACTTCTCTATTAGATCTTCAAATCCTTCAAGTGGAAACGGTTGCAGGAAAGCATGCCAACATAAAAGTTGCCTAGCATGATCAGGATTTAATCCTTTCATTTTGTAAATGGAGGAGACACCCCATGATTGAAGAACGCCCATATCGCGACTTGTGACAAGAATCAAACTACCCCATCCAAGACTGTCTATTCCTGGCAAAAGAGCATCTAGTTGGTCTTTATGATTGATGTCATCCAAAATGATAAACAAGGAAAGAGATCTTAAACGGCTTGCTAGGATTTGCTTCCCTTCTTCTACACTATCAAATGATAAATCCTTCAAATTAAGGTCTTCAAGAAGTTTTTTCTGTTTATTATGCAAATTCTTCTTCTCAGATGCATCTCGCACATCAAAAAGGAAACTGCATCTATCGAAGGAGGAAAATTTCCGGTTGTACAATTCTTTTGCCAGTGTCGTTTTCCCAGAACCGCCCATGCCAACAATTCCCACAATTTGAACATTAGAAAAAGATTCAAATGCACTTTCTTCAAAATCCTTTACTGCTTCTTCAAGCCCCACGGGATGTTTTGCTACCTCTAATTGCACTACCTTTTTCAGATCCTTTGATACAGAATTGACAATACTCTTCAACAGCCTCCGTTGATCACTACACAGTAGAAAACCATGGAACAATTGTCATCATCCAAAAAAATTAACATACGAAAACATAACCTTATTGATCATACATCTTAGAACGTCTGTCAATAGCATACACTTTGGATAAAGTCTGGTTGCATCAATACGGCTGAAAAAAGCGGATTATTATATTGTACTCTAACGAAGTGGAATAAGAAATAGCTCTCTCCACCAAACATCAGAGTGATATCAGACTAACAAAATTAAAAATAAATAAATGAGAGACAAATTCGGATACGTCTTCTACACTCAAAACATTTATCAAGATTTTCAACCATGAATCTTTTAATATAATGTTCATCTCTTTTAATAGAGTAAGTTCGTCTCATTCATGTATTGTGTGTTCTTTAATTATAGTTTTAAACTTCTTGCTTCTTCTGAGTGCAGCTTCCGGCTTCTTTGTATGTCGTTTGTTTTTATCTAACTGTTCTTTCCTCGGATTTCCCAGGCTTCTGCTCTAACATCCTTCGCTCCGTTCTGACTTCTCGTGATCGCCTTCCTTTTAACCGAGCTTTTTATACAGAGCTCTTTTTCGTATTTAATTAGTTTAGTTTTAAAAAAGTCATTCTCTGCGGACGCTAATGATTTTTATCTGTTTCCCAATATGCGTAGTTCAATCATTTTTTTCTTTTTCCTTCTTCCTCTTTTTTTTGTGGAGAGCGAGGAGGCTTTATATGAGAATCTCTTACAATCTTTATTATTTGAAAATTCAATATGTCAATAAAATTGTAATTTAAACTTATTTATAAAGGAAATTATGGTTGTTTAATTGAAGATCCATCATATATCAAACATATTCTTATCCTAAGATTATGATGTTAAAGGATATTTCATTATACCATCTTTTCATTATCGACATATTTCTTATTCTTATATGACATGGCAATTAAACAATTAGTTAGTTCACATTACCCATTAGCTTTAATGAATCTTTTAACAAATTCCTTATCCATTATTAGATGTCATAGGTCTTGATACATAAAATAAGATAAAGAAGCAATAGAACAAAATCATGTAAAAATTATCATTAAACTAATTTTTAGTTTACAGTATGATGTAAAGACTGCAAAGGCAGTCCCGACTCTCTCGAGAGTGCTAAGGATAGTAGATATCTTTAGATCCATATTGAGGCTTTTATGTGAAATTTCTTACAGGGCTGTAAATATCTTTTTATATCCATATTGAGATGACATATATTCTTTGACATAATATTTATAGTCTTATGTATTTATTTTACTTGTCAAATTTATGTATAATTGTGAGTTTGTATTTATAATTTAGTATATTTACTATAATTAATAATGATTAATAAGATATAGTACTTTTGTTATATGTAATTTATATTTGTATTAAATTTCAGTCAATGTGAACCTTTTTGTGTTGGATCTTAAATTCTTTATATTTCATAAAGTTAATTTTATTGTCTACTTTTAGATCAGAATTATTATCCATATTTCATACTTCGTATACAATGTCTAACTCTTGGGATATTCCTATTTCTGAATATCCTTCACATTATAATATTTTTACATAGTGTATTTTTCCACATTTGATTTATAACATTAAAATTGTATATATCTAAAATTTATATTTGAATAATTGGTAAACTTAGTAAAAAATAACATCTTGTTAAAAACATCTTCTTAATTATAAATTACACTATGTTTGAATAATTCTTCTAAAACATAAATGAGATTAACACATCTTATCTTATGTGAATGAGAGTAACACATCTCATGATGATTTTGATCAAGATAAAGCATTGCATGTCCAATCTAATATCAATAAAAGTTGCCTATTCACATCCCAATATGCTCCCAAAAAGTATTAGTTCTTAATTTATGAAATATTTGATTGATGACCCTAGAAAAAATCTATGAACCAAAAATACTTTGAAAGATAACATTGCTTGTGATAGTTCAATAGTTTTCGATTCATTTCAATATCCTCAATTTTTTAATCTATTCTTTCATAAAAATCTTTGATTTCTTCTTAAATGATTCAAAATACCTCTCAAATTTATTTATATTCTTTTAGAAAAACCCTTTAATTGTTTCTCAAGTTCTTAAACATTCTTCCCAAAATCTTATATTTTACTCTCAAAACCTTCCAATTACTTATCTATTTTTTTAGAATTATTCTCAAAATCTAATAAGTCTTTCCTAAAATTGTCAAAACTATTCCATATTTTACAACCATTCCATTTCTCAATACCAAAATCAACATTCTTAACGATTACAAAAATATTTACTTTTAATATCTACCATCACTTACGCTATCCACCACCTATATTTTCCTTCCCAAATCTTAAAATGATTACTATGATACACATCTTTAATAACATAGAAGTTTAAATGTTATCTAAGAGTGATTAAAATTTACTTGATGTGTGAGCTCAACCGATATCTTATTCAATCAATGTAATGTATACACATAATTAAGTTTGATGATTGTATATAGATTTAATTAAAATTTAAAATCTATATACAATTTTTTAAAGTACATAAATCTTAATTGTGAAAAAACATATTAATACATTTTACATTAAAAACAAAATACATTTTATAATACAATTGAAATATATAATTTAAAATATATTTAATAAATTTTTAATTTTTTTTAAATTTTTGATATATTGTGTTCTCATATATAAAGGCTAAAAGACATATTTTAATATTTTTTTAATAAATTGAACTCATATTTTGGCATGTATAAACATGTAATATTTGTGGCTTTATTTTTTTTTAAATTGGGCATACTACTATGTTGTCACCCAATTTAAACATTAGTCAACATACCTTCTTAAAGGCTGGTATTTATCATAAAAGTTTGTCAACATACCTTCTAAAGGATGGGATTTATCATAAAAATTTAGTCAAGTAAAATTTTAAGGAGAAACTAATATAAAAACAAGCAATATCTATAGATAAAATTGATGATTGGTCAGGAGTAAAAATTTCACGATGATTTTTATTAATGTAAATTGTTAGAAATGTGTTAATAAAGTTAAATTTTGGATCCTTTTATGATATGATTTATAACCCACTTTAAATAAGGAGGGTGTAGGGGAAACACCCTCCACTAGTATCACAGGTGGTTCAGTTGGATAGCAATATCTTATGGAGCCTCTCTGGTCAAAGTTTGGAGGCAACGCCAATCAAAAAATTAAGAAGTCAAACCCCTATTTCTAGGAAGATGAATTCCACCGGATTCTATTTTTGAAAGAAAAGTCCTAATGACATTTTTCACTTTATTTTTAGAAGAAAATCCTAACAATGCTTTGTCAATTAAAAATATTTATCTTAGTAGAATCTACATATGATCTAGACAATAAATTTACACGTAATTTGTTCATCTTAAAATTAATAAAACTTAATATCTTATACTGTAAATGTTTCCTTAACTTATTAAGATTTTACCACATAAATCTTATATTATATCGCATACATATTAAATATTTTTTATCTTATCTTTATTATTACATTTTATTATTTGTTATATAAAATCTATAATTTCTTAACACAAACATCATTCTACCACTCATATGAACCTATGATGTCGAAAGAATCGAAACTATAGTGTACACAATCAATGGTTATACGCAAAGGGAGACGGCTAATGAAATGAGATGTGTGAATAAAACCAGCGAAAACTTATATCTACCCTATTTTGTCCAAAGTACATGGATAAATTATGCCAGGTAATTAAGACAGGAATATAGGACTTTTTAAATCGTATCCTTGTATGTTTGTATTTGTCTTTCCCTACCAATGATATATAATCCCTCCTAGTTTATGACGAAACCCTCTCGTGTACACCCAACCACAAACTAAAAACCAAGGACTTCATTACACTTCAATTAACCAAGGACTTTATTACACTTCAATTCTTTTTTGTAAAAAAATGATTTTTCAAGTCATGAAGAAAGAACTCACCCTTTCGGCCAACTCAATCCAACCGGTCAATAATAAGTGGTGCATCAAAGGCACAAAATTGTGCATGCTAATTTATAGTAACTATTAAGGTTTCGGTGGACGTGATGATATAGTGGTGCATAATAAACTATTAAATCCCTGCTCATTGTTGGGCGGCTATAATCCCAGAGTATAAGATTTATCACTCATCAAAAGACATGCATGTTGTTATTGAATAAAATTTAACTCTACTAAGATTTTGTTCTTGATGAAATTTTAACTCTGCTAAGACCCGCATACAATGGAAAACATTGCTATATGAGTTGTTTTCATTTAATACTGCATATACCTCTTTTAATGTTTTCCCTCTCCTCGCACTCGCTTTTGGAGGCTTTTAAAATTTTCCATGCTATCCCTATTTTAATGGTTAAATTATTTAATGGCGTCCATAATTTGTTTTTACTTGGTTCAAAATAAAAGTGTAATGTTCTTCTGGTTTAATGTTGGTTTGTTTTTCTTATAATATTTTTTCAAAGTTTTCAATGTCATATTTTACATCGTTTTATATTTTGTATTTGGATTTTAAGTTTAATGTTTGAACATTTTTTTTAAAAAATTTCATAAATTAATCTAATTTAATTTATTGAAAAAGAAAATTGTTAAAAATATTAGAAAAAAAAAAAGTAAAAACTTTTACCATTAAATATGACAAATAAAAATGTTTGATACTTCAATATTGATTTAATGATGAATATGTATTTTAGTGAAAAAATTATTGATAACTACAATAATATATTATAATCAAATTTGATTATGATAAATGTAATAATTAAATAATTAAAAATTTTAATAAAAATATTTATAATATCAATTTAATCTAAAAAAAAATGAAATTAATTTCAATTAAAATCTTTTTTAATATATATCCAATCTCAAAGTTTCAATCAAAATCGCCTTTCAATTGAAATAGATTGGAACTCAAGATAAAACACTCTCCACTCATCTCAATCATGCATTCACCTAGATATTTAAAAAATCTAGAGATGGGGAAAATATACTTTGTACCATGTCAAATATCATATTCTTGACTATAAGTTTCTTTATTTGATGATATTTTGACAGGAGGGGGGTGATTTTATTTAAAAAAACCTATACATGTCTACATGCAAACCCCCTATTTAATTAAGAACTCATAATTTATAGGTACTTCAAAATGGTGATAGTATAAAAGTTACAACCATAATACTTATGGAGGAAGACATTTTATAATGTTTGGTGAGTTATATATAAAAAAATTATATTTTTAGGTAACGTAAATAATTAGAGCATTTTATTTATGATTGGATTTTATTACATTAACTTATCGAATTTATTATTAAAGTTTTTTATTTTTATTTTTTTTTATGATTTTTAAGAAATATATATATATATATATATATATATATATATATATATATATATATATATATATATATATATATCTTTTTTTAATTTTCATAAAATATATATAATAATTATTTTAATTTTTTTTTAAAATTTTCATAAAATAAAATATGTCGAAATAAATTTGAAATCAATAAACATCAAAATCTAAATAATTGATGACTTTTAAATTAATATTATATTATTGATTTTTAAATTCAATAAATTCTTAAAAATAAATCCTCTCAAATGTGTGAACAAGATTAGTAACCAAAGTGAATACTATATATTCTTGGATTGTATTAAGATTAACTTATCAAACCTGTCATCAAGGTCATTCAAAGTTTCATTTAAAAGAGTTTAGGAATAGAAAATATATTTTGAATGCTTTACTTTTAGGTGATTTAACTTCTTCAAGGCTAAAATTGATAAGTTAAACTTTGGTTAAGCAACAAAAATCTCAAAAAAAAATATCATTTTTGATTTTTCAATTCTGACAAACTCATTAAAAATGATTTTTCTGAAATGCATGACCAATCCTTATGCAATTATGGGACTTAGGATGGATTTAAAAAGGAAATTTTGGATAAATTGTGGAAATAATTTATTAAATATTAGATCAGAAAGAAAGAGGAATATATTGAGAAAGAGGAATCCTTATGTTTGATTAGGTAATACTCATCCCATGCCTTCACTATTAGACACAAACGAAGTGTATAATATACTAAATGTTTTATAAAATAAAATATTTTGATTGAAACATATAGATAAATTTGGTTAATTAATATATGAGAGAGAGAGAGAGAGAGAGAGAGAGAGAGAGAGAGAGAGAGAGAGCTTTTCACCTAAAAGGTCTCAAGTTATTAAGCTAAAATGTTATAGGTTTAAATTTCTCTCACAAATATCTCAATATATTCTAATATTTTACATCTATAAGAAATAAAAATGAGTGAGTAAAATTTAAAAATTAGTATATAAATAGCATTTTGAGAAGATATAAGTAGAATACAATAGTATGTGATGTGTCAATAGGTGAATCAAGAGTCATTTTTAACCAGAGAGCTTTCTTTAATATATATATATATATATATATATATATATATATATAAAAGGTAATATAATATTAGTTTTGTTGTCACAATTATTTTTATCCTCGTAAATATATTTATAAACATATGATATTATAAATACTAAAAAAATGACATGAAAACACAAAATAAAAATGATCTATTAGTAGAAAAGGTTATTAATGCAACCCTCAAATTCCCTACAAAGAAAGGTTATCGTGTGCATGTAATTCATTATATATTATATTTTAATATTTCACCAATAGTTTTAGAAAATATTAGGTATATACCTAGAATTACCTAAAATTATTAAAGAAATAATGAAAGAATAAATGTGTTCATCACTGCAGAATACACTACTAAAAGATTGTATTCTACCAGTAAACTACTTCCGTTTACATGATTTGATGAATAAAGTATAAACTTTTGACTAGAGGATGATAGTTGGGTTTAATATATCCATTTAAAATTTAAATTATTATGAATGAAACAGTAATGTTTTGAGAATAAAATTTAGGAATCGTAAAATTTACTCTTGAAAAATATTCAAGTGTTTATATTTATCAATGCAGTTGAAGTTTAAGTATATAAATAACAAAGTTATAAAAAGATAATAAAATAAATTTTATAAATATTTTTGAGTGGAAAGATCAAGTTAAAAAAATGGTTTGTATCTTGTATAATAATATTTTGAAAAAGTATGAATGGTAGACATAAGAGATTCATTGAATAAAAATTTTAATATTAAATTAATAAAAACTCATTGGATTAAAAAATTAGAGTAAACTAAGTACATTAAGTAGCTGTAATACAAATTATAAAAGTTGTCTTATGTTTCTATTATAGTAAAAAAAACAAACCATAATAAATCATAAAATATTATCTTCTATTTTAATGATGGCACTAAAGAAAATGAAGCATTAAGATTAGTCGAGTTTTTTCATAATATGTTAATTAAAAATTGGAAAAAGAGAAAATGAGCTTCTACAACTTAAGTTTTATAATAGAAGATAATAAGTGAGAAGAGAATCAAGATGAAAATAAATAAAATAAGAGGTTATAATACAAGTTCTTTCACATTTATATTATTGTTAAAAAATTCAGCAAAGTATAAAATATTATCTTTATTTGTAAAGATGACATTACAAAAAAAAAAAAAAGTATTATAATTAAATTAATGTAATTATGCAATAACTTGTTAAAAAAATACAACTTGAACAATGAATAAACACAATTTGACATTCTTTAACTCAAACACTTAATGTGGAAAAGGCTAATATGAAACAAAATCAAAGAGTAAAGTAACTAAATGAAGGGTTAAAATACAAGTTATTTCATATTAATATTATTTTTGAAATAAGAAATTAAAAGGCATAAAATTATGCGCCCCTTTTGCAAATGACATAATAAAATGAAATAATAATATTAAAAAGTAAATTAAATAAAGAAAGAAACCAAAATACAATTTATTCCACATTTATATTGTTGTCAAAATAAAAAATAAAAAGACATAAAATTATGTGTCTTTTTAGCAAATGACATTATAAAATGAAATAATAGAAGTAGTCTATTTATACCACTATGCTTTATTAAAACACAACATAGATAAAGGAAGAGTAAAACTTCACCATCTTCATACTATTTTTTCAAATTTAATCTTTAAATGATAATATTTTCTAATAAAATAAATCGAGAAGAAATTAACTTAAGAATGTAAATTTCCTCTTAGTTGAAAAAAGTCTATCAAACTACCAAATTTCAAGAAGGATTTTTTTAATATATTTTCATGTAATTAGAAAAGATGTGATAAATATAATAGAAGAATGGATAATGAGATGATATTTTTTTGGAACAAAATTATTTTTTTTCTTGTTCTAATTCTAAAATGGGTGTTTTAGAATATTTTGATTTTTTGAAGTCCATTTCTATATATAATTCATTCAAAAAATGTATCATTAATGTAATCAACAATAGAAAAAGTGTGTTATAAAAATATTATCCTAAATGATTATAGAGTTTATTTTCAAATACAAAATTTTAAATGACACCCAAATAATGTATAAATCATTTTATTTCCTCCTCTATACGAAAAAAATAATATTATATTGAAATTAAATATGAATAAAACACACAAAAAAATTTAAATAATAATTCTTTAATTAGATTTTGGAGAAATCCGAATGGCATTGAATCTATAGTTGCATCTCAACTTGATCACTTTTAGTGCTTATATTAACTAAGGTGGGTGTGTGTATTCTCAAATCCACACCCCATGATCTCCTTATAGCGTATTGATTATTCTGGTCTAGATTTTAGTGTAAGTCGTAGACAAGGCTTTGTTAAGATGGGAACTAGGTAAATTTTAATTTGAAATCTAATGTTTTTAGATGACACGTTCTTATAAGTGATCTCATCATTAAATATGGTTCGAGAGTATAGAATATTTTAGATATATGTTAATTGTTTTTTTTGCCAAGTTTTTCAAAGTATCATATTGTATAAATATGAATGAGGATATGCAATCATCTAGATCAATCATTAGAGATGGCTGGAGTTTAAATAATATTTTAAATATATACAATTTTTTTTTATATATATAACTAATATATATACTTTAAAAAAAATAATGTATAAATATAAATGAAGATATATAACACTCGATTAGACATTAGAGATGGATGGAGTTTATTAAATATTTTAAATATATATGAATTACATATATATATATAATATTAAATTTTTATTTTATTTTTGTAAAAATTAATGTATAAATATAAATGAAGATATATAACAATCGATTAGATATACTTTTTGATTTTAGATTATTAGCTTTCTTGCACCTAGTTTTACATTATCTTAATTAAAAGAAAAAGAAAAATTAAATAAATAAATAAATAATCACCTTCTATAAAAGGCTATAATCAACATGATGCTATCCAAATTATCCTCGTCGCTTATCTTGGAAAAGTGTTCAATTAATCGAAGCATCTTTACAAAGCATTCGTAGATGCATCTAATTAAGACAGAGTGCATAATTCATTCATACATATAAATAATTAATTAAGCATCGTTGCAGAGCATTCATACATGCATATAATTAATTAAGAATGCATATAAATAATTAAGGACTGCATAATTCGGTAAAAATTCACGAGCCTCGTCTAGAAGCAATGAGATCAAAGTGGATCTTTCATTTATAGGGATGGATTTATTTAAATCATCACTAATATAAGTGAGTCATAGAGACTGTCTCAATAATAATGCGAGAATACAAATAATATAAAAACAAACGATTTTATAAATTAATAGATCATTTTAAAAAAAATATACAAATATATTTTTTAATTAAAAATTTATAGGAAAACAATACTCTACAAATAAAATTCCAAGCAACAAATAATTATAATTAATAGCACATAAGAAATGGGAGGGGAAAGGGCATTTGAAACTCACTCATTATTCTTAAGAATTTGGCCACTATAAAATGAAACGCGGTAGAGCGCCATTTTCCACTCCTCAAGCTTTTCTGAACTGTATGTGCCCTTCGCTTCATGCTCGGAAAGTGCATCAGCATAGATTCCTTTTCCTTGAGTGACTTTTTGAAGGACACTGGGCTCAACATTATAGAAAACAGGAATAAGTCTATTGCCGGTTTTGAGCATAAATGCGAGCTCGGCCAAACACCAAGTGGATTTAGCATAGTTAGGGGAAAATATGGCAATATGAAGAAGAGAAGTACGCATGGCATCTTCTATTTGATCTGGTATGCCATCGCCCGGTTCAAGTGCTTCTACATCTAGAAATACTCGAAGTCCCATTGAATCAAGGGTATAGTACAGAGTGGAGGCCAGGGTCTGTTTGACGTCACGACCATGATGGCTTATGAATACATCATAAGGAGCCTTCTTTGTTCGGGCCGAAGATGAAGCGGATTCAGATGTATATGCAAGTTCCTCAAAAGCATTTGTAATCTCTGTCGCTCTCGCCATGGAAATGGGTTGAAGAGAAACTGAGAGAAAGAAGTAAAACTAATGCAAGTAGGCTTGGTTTTGGGGAGATCGAGTGCTCGAAAAAAGCTAAGGCAGAGAAGCTAATGGTAAGACACGGAGAAAGCAGACAGTGAATGAAAGTGGGAAGTCCGTGGTGACGGGTAGAAATAATGAGTGGATGAGGTTGAAGTGGGAAACAGCGTGGAAGGTGAACCATAACGCGTGTACGAAAACCCATTAAAGGCTGCAGAGACGTTTGAAGAAAAACAATCGATATTGCTGAAGACAAATTATACGATCTACCCTTCTTAACTTTAATTTCTCTTACTGCAACTTAACGACAAGATATCGCTGTTAAACCAACGTTGAAAAATCTTACCGTGCTTTCCATGAAATTTACAAGCTCGAAAGAATTATTGGATTATAAAATATCTCCACGTGTTGATATTATAATTTAAATTTTATTCTTTGAATCATTGAATGGACAATACACAGTAGAAAGATTCATACTGTCAAACATGTACGCTCTGAGAATTTGTCCATTAGTGGGACGGGGTACATATAAATCTTATAAAAATCTGACTTATCTTCACCCATGGCCACACATTCAACTTTATTGTCTAATTTATCTTCACCCATGGCCACACATTTATCTTCACCCATAGCCACACATTCCACTTTATTGTCAAAATTTCCTCCATATTTCACCTTTCACGCTGTCTGACTCTGGGTGAGGTCTTTCATAGTTTTCCTATAGTGCTTGATGCTGGCTGTCTTTCAAGTAGGTATTTTCTGCTTTAAAATTTTCCACAAGGATGTCCCATTACACCGACTTTGTCACTAAATTGTCTTTGAAATGAATGTACATGATCCCTGCATCAATCATGTGGGCCACTTTATCACTTTGTTTTCAAAAGTATCTATGCAACACATTTCATACGGATATTTGTTAGATTTTACCTACATCCATTTTTATTTGAATGTGACCCCACTTTTTCTTATTAGTCATCATTTTTTATCCAACTTTTAAATTTTGTGTGCTTGACTAAATGTTCATATTGAAACTTAAAGGATCAATACGATATCATTTGCCTATTGTTAATATATGGTGTGCATTGGTGCAACGACATCGTAGGGTTTGAAGGTTGTCGGTGTAGCATCCTCGTGTGCTACTTTTAAAATAAGTAATTTTTTCTCTCAATTAAATTAATTGATCAGCTTAATTACATTCGTACAAAGCGAATGAACCTATGGCTAACATCACATTCACCAAAAATTCACACGTGCTTGAAATAAGGATAATTGGATTTATATTATTCCTTTTGGATTATTATTAAAGATTAACATGATTAGTCTTTGTTTGTAAAAATATAGGTTATCATTTTGAGAATTGTGGGTTGTGAGCTCCCAAAAAATGTCTTCTCTAATGTTTCCTTGTCTCTCTTGTCCACATAGGAGAACAATCATTTTAATCACTTCATGGAAGCATTCATGCATGGATGAATTAATAATTTAAGTATTTAATCTAATACATGGGCATAGAGTTTAATATCATCATTTCTTAGGATTACAAGATTTGCTTAAAGAAATCTATAAGATGACAAAAGTTACCTACATTTTTAGCTTCACTTGAGTACTTACATGGTTTGACAGGTAGGACGACCTTCAACTCTAATTGGGATTTTTTAGGCCAATGTGGTTGACTGAGTCATGATCTTGCTAGCTAGGTGATGTCGTGTTCCCTTAGTCTCGCATCTAATGCTATGTGGAATCATTTCGCATAATCACAACTTGGCTTGAACATTAAAAAAATACCCTACCCTTTCCCCTACAAATGATTTTTGTTGGAACACTTGGAATCTTCTTGTTGAATTGCAAGTTCATGGAGGCAAATACATAAAGATGTTTGCTCCAAGAACGATAGAGTACACACAAGTAAAAGATAAAGAATGGCATTTTAAACAAAATTTGAGATAAAAGTGTAATGTCAAATTATTTATAGATATTTACAAAGATGTGAAAAGCTTTATAATATTTTCACAAGGTGGTTATGAGACTCAACCAACATTTTTGTGAGCCAACAAACACACTAACAAAACATAAACTAAACTAAAAAAGAAAAACTTTAGATCATAAATAATCCAACAAACTTCCCCTTGATCCAAATGGGTATAGAAGATGAAAGAATTGGAGCAATGACTCTGAATTTATCAAATAAACATTGAAGCAACTACAATTGGTGCATTGTAGCTCTTGGTACTGAGCAAAGCTGATGTCACTCCATATAGAATCCCACCCTACAAGTTATGGCATAAAAGGATGATGAACATGATCAAGGCATGATCATCCCCTGTGATCATCATATCTCACTATAGTATAACATGATCAAGGCTTGTCCAACTACATCGATCCACATAATGCTCACTTAGAAGACCATCAAAGTGACCAATGTGCATTGTGTATGGCACATCTCCTTGATGTCCAAAAAATATTAACGACCTTTTCTAAACACTATTAGTGCTAACAACCCCTATCAACTCATACTATCACCAATGACTGATCAAAGACATACTAATGTTACATATTTTTCCTATCAAGGGAGAGGTGAGAAGCTAGGCAATGAGAGAAATAAAATAAAACACTCTTGTCTACTCCATGTGAATAATATCAAGAATAAAAGCCAAAATTAGAAATAAAATAAGCAAACTATGACTATCAAAATTGCCATTAAGGCATTGAACCCAAACCCTGATTGAATAGCTAATTAGAGAAGGTTATAGTTCTCTAGCCTCCAATGAATCCTCTAACATCCATTTTGACATTTATATTTTATCAATTAAAGATATTCTGATGGACCTATAATGGATAATATGCTCGTTAATAGCACAAGTAATAGATGACATTTTGAAATTTTTCATTTTGAAGGTGTCAGTTTCCACCAAAAATGTTCCTTTATACATAATGGTTAATACATTTGTTGAAAAAACCATACAAAGAAGTTTCAAATAATATAATTAACCATTCTAATGTGTATGAAACATCTAAAATCTTTATTTTTACTAGTCGCATAACCACTTTTACATAAAATAGTGACTAATCAAAAAAATGATCACATTACAATGTTCACAATGATGAATGCAACAAAATGAAATGTGATAAAAACTATTCTTTGTAGATTTAAACCCTTGATCTCTCTTTACAGAGTGTCTTAACAAATTCTTATCAGACAACTCATCTTAATTCAATTTGAGAGTATAAAAATAAATGATTCTATTTATCCCTTATTTTCTTGAATGGAAAAAAAAAATTGCATGGTAAATAAAGTTTACTCATCTTTCTACTTGCATGGTAAAAAGAGTTTACTTAGATTTATCCTTGCATGGTAAATAGATTTTACTCAGCTTTATTGTTTGAAGAAAAGCAATTGATATTTTTGAAGACAAATATTATGATTTACCCATCCTAACTTTAATTTCTCTTACTGCAACTTAACGATGAGATATCACTGTTAAACCAATTTTGAAAAATTTTGCCTCACTTTCCATGAAATTTACAAGCCCTAAATAATCATTGGATTCTAATATATATCCACATGTGTTGATAATATATTTAAATTTTATTCCTTGAATCATTGAATTGAAATTAAAAAATAAAATTCATACTATCAAACATGTACACTTTGAGATTTTTTGTATTACTAGGATGGGGTACATATAAATCTTATAAAAATCTTACTTATCTTCACCCATGGCCACACATTCAACCTTATTATATATTTTCCCTCTATGTTTTACCTTTCATGATTTTTGACTCTAGTTGAGGTCTTTCATCATTTTCCTTTAGTTTTTGATGTTATATGTATTTTAAGATAGATCTTTTATGCTTCAAAATTTTCCATATGGGTGGCCCATTGTACTAACTATGTCGCTAAATTGTCTTTGAAATGAATGTACATGATATTACATGAATGATGTGAGATACTTTATCACTCTATTTTCAAATTTATTTATGCATCACATTTCATGAGGATATTTATTATATTTTACCTACTTTCATTTTTATTTCTATGTGACCCCACCTTTTCTTATTAGTCATCATTTCTTATTCAAATTTTAAATTTTGATGAAATTGAGAAACTAAGGTGTATAATTAAAATATTATTTTAATGTATATTTAATTCCCATATATCTTGATATGAAATCATATGATATGTTTATTATACAGGTAGGTATTCACCTACCAGATTAAGACTTTTGTTGTGTACTTTACTAAATATTCATATTAGAAATTGGAAGATGAATACGATAGAGTTTATCTATTTTTAATGTATGGTTTGCATTAGTGAAACACCATTATAGGGATTGAGGGTAGTTAGTGGAACACCCTCATGTGCTACTTCCAAAACCAACTATTTTTTTCCCTTAATTAAGCTAACTAGTTGGCTTAATTGCACTTGCACAATGCGAGTAAACCCATGCTTAACATCATGCTCATCAATATCCCACACATGCTTGCAATCACAAATATTTAATTTACATTATTCCTTTTGGATTAATATATAAGATCCAACATGTTAGTCTTTATTTGTAAAAATATAGGTTATAATTTTAGGAATTATGGGTTATGGGATCCCAAAAGATGTCTTCTCTAAAGTTTCCATGTCTCTCTTGTCTACATAGTAGAACACTTATTTTAATTGCTTCATGGAAGAATTCATGCATAGATGAATTGATAATTAAATTATTTAATCTACTACATGGTAATAAAGTTTAATATCATCAAATTTTTAGGCTTACAAGAATCACTTAAATAAATTTATAAAATGACAAAAGCTACCTACATTTTTGGATTAATCTGAGTACTTGGATAGTGTGACGGATAGGATAACCATCAACTCTAATATAGATTTCTTAGGCCAAAATGATTGATGGAGTCATGATCTTGCTAGTTAGGTGATGTCGTGTCCCCTTAGTCTTGCATCTAATTCTATGTGTCATAATTTTGTGTACTTGTGACTAGACTTGAACATTAATAAATAAACCCTAGCCTTTACCCTATAAACGAGTGTTTTGGAAGACTTAGAATCTTCCCATTGAATTGTAAGCTTGTGGAGGTAGAGACATGAATACGTTTACTCTAAAAATGGGAGAGGACACATAGATAAAAGATAAAGAATTACATTTTGAACAAAGTTTGAGACAAAAATATAATGTTTTATTATTTAAAAATATTTAAAAAGAGGTGAAAAGATTTATAAGATTTTCATGGCATGGTTATGGGACTCAACCAACATTCTCATGAGGCAACAAACCCACTAACAAAATATAAAATAAACTAAAAAATAAATTTGGATAATAAATAATCCAACAAACTCCCCTTGATCTAAAAGGGTATAAAATATGAAATAATTAGAGTAATGACTCTAAAGTCATCAAAGAAACCCTAAGCAATTACAACCGGTTCACTATACCTCCTATACTAACAATATAGATGCCACTCCATACAGAAGCCCACCCTACATGTTGTGGCATAAAAGGCTGATAAACATGATCAATCCCTACTTGTCGCCTGTGATAATCATACCATACTATAGTATAACATGATCAAGAATTGTCTAACTATAGTAATCCACATAAGGCTCCACCCATAAGCTTATCAAAGTGACCAACCTGTATTATGTATGACACATCTCCCTGATGTCTAATAAATGCTGATGACATTTATTGAACATTATTATTGATAACAACCCCTATCAACTTGTACTATCACTAATGATTAATCAAAGACATACCAATGTTATATCTTCTCCCCTATCAGGGGAGAGGTGAGGAGATATGAAAAGAGAGAAAAAAAATAAAACAACCTTTTCTACTCCATATCATGAATATTAAGGATAGAAATCCAAACTAGAACTAAAATAACCAAACTACTACTCTCAAAAATTTTAGTTAAACATTGGACCCAAACTCTAAGCGAATAACTAACTAGAGAAGGGAATAGTCCTCCAAACTTTGATGGATCCTCCAAATTCCATTTTGAAATTTAAATTTTTTCAATCAAAATGATCCTAATGGGCCTATAATAGACAATATGTTCATCTATAGCACAAGCATTGGATGAAATTTTGAAAATTTTCATTTTAAAGGTATCGATTTCCACTTAAAATGCTTTATACACCATTATCAATACATTTGTTTAAAAAATCATAAAAATAAGTTTTAAATCATATAATTGATCATTATGATGTGTTCAAAATGTAAAAAAATATATATTTCAACTAGTCATAAGACCACCTTTACATAAAATAATGACTAGTCGAAACAAATGTCATGATACAATGTTCACAATAAGGAATGCAATAAAATACATGTGAGAAAAATTGTACTTTGAAGATTTGAAATCTTTACCTATCTTTTTAGAGTGCCTTTAAAATAATTTATTAGCCAGCTTATCTTCAGTCAATTTGAGAGCATGAAAAGAAATAGTTCTATTTATCCCTTATTTTACTGAGTGGAAAAATAAATTAAAAAATATATTTTTAAGGTAAATAAACTTTAATCATATTTTTACTTGCATGTAATGTATTCAAATTCTTTCTTCCTTGTGGGAGCCATGTCAAAAAAACATTGGAGAAATAGACATAAATCATAAAAATATAATATATTCACTATTGCAGTTTTACTTTTGTGCCACAATTTTTTAACCAACACTTTTAGGCCATACTGCTACATCTTACCCCTTCAAAATCATATCAAGGCCATATAAATGGTGATTGGTGAATAATTAAATGTGTTCTATAGTATCAAATACCTTATTTTTGTTTGTTTAGGGCATTTTAACACCATACAATTATTATATAAAATAGTTTGGGCCATACTTATGCTTGTCAAAGTAGTAAATGAACTTTGAAAAAAAAAAAAAAAAAGAGTTGTAATCATGCATTTTAATCAAGTTTTATAGATCAAAATGTATTAAAAAAGATTAAAACTCCAATGAAAACCTTTCAAAGCCATAGAAATTATTGGCAATAGGTTTGGGTCATATAATGGCTATTTTTTAACTGTAAAATGCCTCTAAACTGACCTATTTTTCCATACAAGACAAAGATTTGGAAGTTTTGAAAAGAGATGTTATTCATATTTTTATTTATTCTAGGGAATAGGCCACATACATGGGTTTTTTAATAACTGAAATTATGAGGGTTGGGATATACAAAAGGGATTTTAGGTACTATTTTTGTTTGTAAATATGAAAGTATAAAAAAATAATGAAAAAAAACTTTACTCAAAATTTTATACTATTAGAAAAAATATCTCTCTCTCTCTCCTTCTTCATTTGATAAATTAGATTTTATGTAAAATCATTCACCAAAAATTTGACTTTGATACCACTATTTGCTCTAGTAATGAGAGAAGACACATAGATAAAAGATAAATAATTAGAATTTAAACAAAGTTTGAGACAAAAATGTAATGTTGTATTATTTTGAGATATTTACAAAAGGGGTGAAAAGATTTATAAGATTTTCAAGAGGTGGTTATTGGACTCAACCAACATTCCCATGAACCAACAAACACAATAATATAAACAAATAACATTGGATCATAAATAATCTAACAAAAGACATGTAGTGCTATACTCTATGTTACGTCATTACAAATGGAAAACATGTGGATTTAAGTGGGGGTGATATTCTATTCGACTGAGCAAGAATGAAGGTTGATCCACATGGAAAATTATGATTCAATTAAAGGCACATATACTTCCTTGATACAATGTATTATTTTAAATGCCTCAAGGCTAGGACATTCTACTACACTACATAGAGAGATGAGATTGCATCCCTTACACCAAACAATGATGTAATGTCAATCGACATGGAAACTTAAGAGTGATTCAAAAGTCAACATATTGATTAATGTAAATGTCTTAGTTAAAAATTTTAAACCTACAACTAAATATGTGTTTCACAAGTGGCAATATCTATTTGTTGGGAAACCTCATAGGCCTTGATCTCTAATGTAACTTATTTTCAATGTGTGAGTGTGCAGAATTATGACATGTGGCATGGAATGGTCAAGTTGAGTTCATGCCTTGACAATTTTTATATTATATTCCATAATGTCATGATGACATGTGGCATGATTAGTTTGACCATGTAGAGTGCACAACTAAGTGAAAATATATGAAAATATGTCAAGTGATACATAGGGGCTAGGGAAAACTTATTACCTTAGAAGAGTTTTTAGATTTATATCTTGATAAGATAATGACACATGGAAATCTAGACTGAATCCATAAACAAGTGTGACTTAAGTATAAAACTATAAAAAAGGGTTAAAATGGTAGGTTGGGGACAAGTTGTTGATCAAACTAAAAATTGGCTATGTCAAAGAGTAACCAAGACTAACAACAAAGATAATTTTGAGGCCAATGAATAAGGGAAGAAAATGATTCCAAGGTCAAAGAAATGTGATTAAACCAAAACATAAGTGATCAAACATGAATAAACCTAAATACAAGTGGTTATATCCTCAATCCTCCATAACTAAAGGACCTAAGATTGAAACTATTAGAAACATATAATAAAAAAAGGTAGATAAAGAAATTTACCTAAGAGGTTATATTTTGCCTTTCATTGCAAAAGGTGGAATGAAATAAAGTGACAAGGGTATGAATTTATAAAATACAAAAGTTCCATACAAGTCATGCTCGATAGAGAGATAAAGACACAAGTAACAAAACCCATCAATTGTTTTCTCAAAATTGATCTCAATCAAATATCTTTCTAAGCCATTCATTATATGATACAAGTACACAACATTAAAAACATTTTGAGCCTTGTTAATAATCTAATTTTTATGAGCAATCCCAACAATTTGTGAGTGTCTAAATTTGATCTTTCACCATTTAGATACATATTAGGTCATCATATATCAAAGTATTAACATATTTAAGCCTCTTCTTACATAATATTGAGGAACACTGATATCTATTCCAATATTCAAATATTTTAACTCATTTTCTTATTATGCCTAATCCTTGATGTGAATCCCTATTTATATACCAAGTGTTGATGAATCCAAATTATGTATAAGGTTTTAGTGTATTTAATGCTAAACATACATATATCTTTAGTTGTTGAATTATGCATGTAATTATGGTAATAGTCATTTGTTAAACTTTGCTCCCTTTTCATTCTAAATAGGAAGGTGATTAGATATATTATCATCAGTTGTCTCAACTTGTTTCTAATCATCCCTATTATCTATAAAGAGTCAAATACATAAAGATACCTTGCATTATAATATAAAATCTCAAAAAGATTCATTAATTTAGTATTTCAAGTTACAACAAAAATTATGATATGAACTATCATACTCTTACTATCGAAAACATATCACATTAAACTTAAAGATCATAATAAATAGGGTTATTATTCTATTATTTAAATTATAACTATTTATTACATTGACTACCCCAATTATACAATATATCTAACTATAATATATGAATCCCTCTCCTAGGGAATAAATCATAGAGATCTAAATATGGCTCATTCTATTGATTTCAAGATAAATAAAAAATAATATATGCATTTAATAAGATAATTTTATCAAACATAGTAGTTCCTTGTTTAACAATAAAAATATCACAAGTGACCATGAATAACATGTTGATATTCAAATTTACCATAATTATATTATACCATCAATGGAAATGAAATATAGAATATATCTACATATGAAAGTTATGGATTTTCATTCAATAATTTATAATACGACATGAATCTAATAGATAAATTAGTTTACTAATGTTTCTTCCCAAGGAAAAAAATCATCTTATTAAGCATTTAAGATAGTCAAACATATTTTTATCCAAGCTATTTTTCATCCACTCTCGAAATAGAGATCAATAAGATTCATTGAAATCTTAGCATGATTATCTACAACTAAAATGAATTCATTACCATATATTATTTACCTTGAGCATAAATTTAAATAATTAAGGCAGGGAGGAGAGTTAAAGCACATTCACCTGACTCTCATAGTTTGTTTATTTTAATAATAGACTTCAACATGTTCACATAATAACACCAAATATGAGATGATTTAGGGATACGATACACCCATCCACCTATATAGTGTTTGTGTGTATTCTATACGATGAAAATGAGGAATATGTCTTGATACTCTATCCTTTGTATTTTTAATGTTCCTCCAATGAATTAACTCAGCTTGGTTAAGAACTAACACATTCAACAATGTTTCCAAATCTTTACTTTAGCATAATGTATTTTGACTATCTAGTATTTTATTTTCCATATAATTGTGTATAATTTACACCCAAGTGGTTCAAACTAGTTGAATACCTATACACTGTGATACCACATGATGATGTTAATCTTCTACAATGGATGCTTTATCCTCTATTGACTAACTTACTACAAAAAATTATCTTTCTCCTTAGTCTCTTAAAAAATCATGTCCCCTTTCCAAGGACTATCTTTTACATATATATTTATCCATACATTAAAGATTCATTATGTTTATTTACTCCTTGAACTAATTTGTAAAAATCACACTAATTTTTAGATTGCATTCCATGTTGTTATTTTGACAATTGAATAAGCACAAGGGTGATAATTAGGTCTACAACAAACCAATTGAGTGTTAAAATTAGATATAACATATGTTGAATTTATAAAATTGAGAATAGGCTAAATAAAGAAAGTAAAACTAAGATATGTCTGGAAATGACAAGTAATGTACTTAGCTAGTTCTAATGCTAATGTAGTGTTAGGTCTAGAATAGGCAAGAAGCAAATTGGAATATGATTGTATAACAATCACCTGATTATAGATTAAGTGCCTCTAGAGCTCTAGTAACTAACATTAACTTGGGATAGATACATGGACATTAATTTTTGAATTTGATGGAAGTGTCTTATATGGAATAACTACTAGAAAAATATGTGACCAACTATAGATGCTTCTAGTTTTTGCTTCACCTTCTCTCTAGTGAATTTAGATATGGGTTATAGACTGTCAACCCTCATGAAATTATAGAGCCTTAATTTTTAATATTCATGATGACCTTGGGGGAAATGGGTTAGTGATCACATAGTGACAAGCTAACCCCAAAGACCCCTATATTAGTGAGTGCTACCTATATGGTCAATACCTCAGAAATAGACTCAAACTAATTTGGTTCTCCCTTATATGTTGGCTTGTGTGTGAATCCTGCAATATATATATATATATAAATTAAGTACAACAATGACCTAGCTTGTAATTTAGAAAATTAGTATTGTTGTCCCCCAAAAATATCACTCATTTTTAGGACAACATGTGGACTATTTTGGTCCTATAGACCAAAATTATCTCTTCCCTTCTCGAAATTTGTCTTGAGCATTCAAATTTCTCATTTTTCAAGCTTCTAAAAAATCTACAGACTCTACAGGCTTAAATCTACAGACTCAAAAGGCTTAAATCTATGGACTCTACAGGCTTAAATCTATGGACTCAACAGGCTTAAATCTATGGACTCTACAGGCTTGAATCTATGGACTCAGTAGGAAGAGAAAATCTACAGACTCTGTAGGCCAAGTTTAATGGACTTCATAGGTTGATTTCTATAGATTCTATAGGAAATAATTAAGCTCTCAACCCTTAGGTGATTTCAAAGTTGGTTTAACGACAAGGTTTAACCAAAAGAGTTCATTGCCAAGCTTCTAAGTAAGGATTGAACCGTTTAACCTTGAACCATTTTGGTTTAACGGGTTCAACAAGTTCAAAGGTTCAACATCAGCATCAAGAGTTGAACCGCTTCCAAGTTCAAAGGCTTCTATAGGCAAGTTCAAAGGCTTCTACAGGCAGGTTCATTCAAAAGAAAAAAATTTCAACACCTGAATCATTGAATCATTGAACCATTGAACCACTTTGGTTCAAAGGTTCAACAGGTTCAATGACCAAAAGGTTTAATGTGTTCGGTTCAAAATGATTAAAAGGACTTGGCCAAATAAGAAGGATGAACCGATTGAACCATTGAACCATTGAACCACTTTGGTTCAAAGGTTTAACGGGTTTAAAGGTTCAATGGGTTCAATGTTTAAAGGTTCAAGGTTCAATGGGTTCAACGAGGCTTTTTTCAAAGAATCTTGGTTCAAGCGAATAAAGGGAATGAACCATTGAACCGTTGAACCAAAGTTGGTTCAATCGGTAGGTTCAAGGGGTTTCCCCAAAGCCAAAGGATCAGATACCCTTGTGGAGGGTGGTGAATCAAGGCCTAGAACCCTTGTGGAGGGCAGCGAGCAAAATTTAGATAGAACCTAGCAGATGCTGCCAAGTGTCATCTTTCGAGCCTCATTTCACTTTGTTTCTCAGAGCAGCAAAAGCTGCCATGTGTCATTTGTGAGTTAAGCAAAAGCTGCCATGTGTCCTTTGTAAGTTAAGAAAAACATGCCACATGTCAATGTCTTCATGAATCTAAAATGAGTCTCAGGTGTTTCCAGAATGCAACGGAAGTTACCACGTGTCCTCACCTATTTCTCAGTGGATGTTGCCATGTGTCAAAATTTGAGATTCACATAAAATTGGCTAAGGTGAATTTCTAAGGGACAAACAGCCCTTGTATAGGACACTCAAAAGCCAATGTAAAACATTGCAAAAACTTGAAAGGCTAATTTAGAGCTCAAATAGCCCTTGCGGAGGGCAAGAAGGAGGTGAATGGACCAATTTAAAGGCTAAAAGACAAAGGGATTTCCTTCAGGAAGAAGACTAAGGAAAAAAATGAATTCTTTCAGACTTTTATCTGAAGGAATTCCTTCAGACAAAAACTCTGAAGAAATTCGGGGAAGCTACAGGAGAAAAACTTGAAAGAATTTCTGAAGGCCAAAGACAAAGTGACCGAAACAATTCTTGCAGACTTTTTGTCCATGGGAAAATGTCTGTAGAAAAAGTCCGTGGGAAAGCTCTGAAGGAATCTGAAGACAAAGGGCCACCAAAGGACCCTGAAGGGTAGGTGCCCTTGTGGGGGACTCTCGATAGCCAAATTAAAGGACACTTCCCCAAAGCTGAAGGGTCACCTTCTCTTCAGGAGGATGCAAAACAAGAAATGCAAAGGAAGCAAGTAGTAAAAAAGGTTGAATCAAGAGAAATCCAAAGAAAGTCCAAGGGGTGGTGCACCTGAAGATGTCAGAGTCAAGAACGGTGAATTAGTTGTTGGAAATTCAAACGTAGTGACAAGTGCATGAGCATCAATTTCAAGGTTCATAAAATAGCCGTTGATTTTGAAAAGCCTTGAAGAAGAGCCAAAGAACATAATGACCCACTGGAAGAAAGAAGCCCAAAGGCCATCTGAAGACCACTCAAAGGGCAGATACCCTTGCAAGGGGCTCTTCTCGACCTAAAGTGGACCGTTTCTCAAGGCCCCAAAGGGTAGGTCACCTCTGGGAAAGATCAAATGATAAAGCTAAAGGAATTGCTGAGGAAAGTGATGTGCCCATAGAAGTCAAAGTTGCGACAATGAAATAGCCATTAATCCTTGCAGGTTTAAATCTACTAACTCAAATGCATTCAAAGGCTTTAAGGCCAAGACCAGTAGGAAGCGACTAAGGAACAGAGCATCAAATTGAATCAAGGACCCGATTCAATTAACCAAAAAAGGAAGAACGAGGAGGAAGGATCATACAGATTTGCACATTAGATACGTTTTTAGAAGTAGACCACGAGGTGGATATTGAAAAAAGTAAACTTTCAATAGTGTGACCCATATCTCTGCATTGAGAAAAGCAAATGGGTAAATACCCCTAAATTCCAGCATGTCTTCTCAACAAAATTCAATGCAACATGATGTGTTACAATTCCCAAGTCCTTCTTGAGGAGGCTATACAAGGGAATTTCTTGTTATTGTAAATGGGACTCTCCGATAATTAGAAACAAAACTCTGTCCAAATTGAAAGGCATTACTAAGACTTTGAGCTTAGATTGTTGATCATATTTTATTATTGGAATAAGAAAGCAAGTGACTTTTCAGACTTTGTGCTGTGATATCTTTGTTGTTGGGGAAACTGTTCTTATGTCTTTTTTCCTTAATATATTTTATGTTCCGTTAATTCAATAAGCAGAATTAGTGAAAGTAGTCAGGAAGGTGTCCTGAAGCCAACTATAGAGAGACTTTGTGCCCCCACAATTTCTTTTAGTGTGTTTTCTTTTTATTCCTGTGTAAAGGACCTTGGGACGACTTTGTGCCCTCATTGTCCTTCGTATCTCACTCTTTGGAAATTTAGGTGGAGACTTTGTGCTACATCTCAAATTTCTAGTTACTATGACCTTGGTTACATTTTGTAATTACTACCAGGAAGATTCTTGTGGTTTGTTGAATGGAACTTCTAAAGGAAAAGGAGTGCTTTTTATCATTTCCCTTAAGATTTTTTCTTTGATTTTCATGCATCATCTCTAAAGAAAGAGAGATGGATGGTTTATCCTACCCTTGAGTTTTATTTTCTATATATATATATATATATATATATATATATATATAGGGAACCTCCCCTTGATGAGAGGAGAGATTAGTCCCCTTTTGATGTGGTAAACCTACACATTTGGACAACCAATCTTCCTACTTTGGTTGATCAGACCTATTTTGTTTATCAGTACGTTGATCGACAAAATAATCAACCAATAGTTCTTAGTGACTCCACTGGGGATATAGTTATGTGCATTCTGAAACCTCAAATTTCAAATGGAATCAATCTCTACCATTATCCATTATAGAATTCATTCTATTTCTATGTTTTACCCATTATTATTATAACCTTACCATTCACCTCCACACTAATTGGGAAAAAGTGCGTAGTTTAAAGCCTCAAGCTTTAAACTAAAGCAAGGTCAATTCGTTTCCATTTTGTTTCACAATCTGGTAGATTCAAGGTATACATTAAGCCAAAGGGTTAAAGGTATTGTTGACCCTGTATTTGAGTTGGTATAACAAAGTAATTTTGATTTGTTTCCTTCACCATCTCACCTCTAATGAACCAAGAGTTTTCCTCCTACTAAAGTCAGATCTCCATTTCCAAACGAAGTATCCACTTATGTTGTTGATAAAGCTTTGCCAATAATTAACCCTCTTAAGATTTGTTATTCCTCCTTTTCATAGTCATATAATGGCAGTTCAAGGCCCATGGGGTAATGCTTTTGGTCCTCTCAATCTTGCTCCACCTCTACATGAGCTTCCACCTAGTTCAAGGAAGAATTTCCCCAAATTCTATGGTGATGGGAAAGTTCATCCTGATGAACACATTGCAGCCTTCAGCATAACCTATGGCATAATTGGAGTAGAATTTTCAAATGTAGCAGTCAGGATATTTGTAGAAACATTACAAGGTGCTATTGTAGATTGGTTTTATCATCTATAAGCTCGATCAGTAACTAATTGGAATACCCTCAAAGCTAAGTTTGAAGCCATATTCAAACTTGCAGAAGATGCACATGCACTTCTGGCTTAACTTACACAGATGAAAAAGAACCTCATAAACCAATGAGGGACTTCATAGCCAAGTTTGACAAACTGAGGAATCGAATTCCTGTAATTACTTGACCTACAACTGAGAATCTCAAATGCTCTTCATTAATTCTCAGTTACTTGAAGTAAGTTTTCTTTTGAGATGTACTGGTCAAATAGATCTTAGCAGGGAAGATAAGAAGAGATCCAAATAGAAAGTGACCTTCATCATCTTCTGAATATTCATCTACAAGCACCACAGATCCAATGGTGCAAAAGCTAGCAAATGAGCTGCTAGCCTTGAAAAGATAATGGCATAAGGTATGTCTTCTGCTCCTTCATATAAAGATATGCCAAGAAGGACATTTCCAAATCAATCATATTAGGGAAATGCTATCAGGAATCAAGGGCAACAAAATCATCTTCCTCCCCCACAAGGGAAACTTGCCCTGGAAGCTCCTCCAACCAATTCAGCAATGGGATATCTTAAAGCAGAATTAGAGTTCTCTTTTCAGCCTGAATTGAATCAAGAAAATGATGCTGATATCCTTATATAAAATCAAGAAGAATTAGCTGGTGACTCCCACATTGGTTTCTTGAACTACCAAGATGAACCCAAAAGCAAAGGAGAAGCTTTTGATGGATCATATGCAGTGTTTACCAGGTCCAATAACCAATCAATCTAGCAAGCTGATAAAGGGAAGACATAGGAGCAACCTCAACCAAAAATTACAATTTCTAAGTGTGGAACCACTCTGCCTTACCAATCAAAGGATCTGGTGATCACCCAAAAGACAAGTACATCAATTTCACCTTCACCTTCTACTTCAATTTCATAAACTAGCCCTCCTCTCATCCCTCCTAAAACTCAAAAGGTTGAAATACCCTCCTTTGTACCTAGCTCAATTTAGCCATTTGACATAATCGTTCATGTCAAAAAGACAAAAATACAAATGTCTGAATTTGAATATTTATAGTCTAATCTTGATCAATTGGATAAGTTGGTCCAATGTGTCAAGGACCAAACCATCCCTATAGGACAAGAAGCTAAAAAAGTAACTCCTGATTCACCAAAGAACATGCCCATTCTAAATAATATTATCATTACCCCTTCAGCTACCTCTAGGAAAATAGAACCTTTCTATGTTTCCCTGTTAATAAATGGTCACAAGCTAAGTAATTATATTATAGACTCAGGCGCATCTGAAAATGTCATGCCTACTAAAGTAGCTGAATATCTTGGTCTCACATTGACCAAGACATTTGGGAGATGTTTCTCCATGGAGAACAAGCAAGTACCACTACTGGGGCAAATCAAAGATGCCCAATTTGCATTTGCAGTCTTTCCAGACAAGAGAATCAAGATGACTGTCTTGGTGGCTGACATCCCAGCATCTTATGGCATTTTACTTGGACAAAATTTTTGCAAGGACATGGGAGGAGAACTAAGCATGGACTTGTCTGAGGCAAGGATCCCCTTGAAGAGGTTGTTCCCTGAAAAGGAGGCAAAATATGTGGTCACCCAAACATCAGCCCCTGAAGCTCAATTTTTTTTGAATATTTAGGTATGGGTAACTACTTTCTATCTACAGATGAAGTACATGAAACACCTAATAAAATTCTTGAAAGTGTCAACCCAAAAATTAGTTTAACTAGAATAGCAGAAGAACTAATAGGTTGCAATACAAATGAAGAGGGACCCTCCCTCTTTAATGAAAGAAAGTCTAAAGAAAAATTAGTATCTAATGAGGTATGGACTCTGGAATTTGATGGTAGTTGTTTCTCTACCGGTTCGAGAGCTAGGATTGTGTTGATATCTCCTCAAAGAGATATGTTTCCTTCATCTTACAAATTACAATTTAGCAACACTAATAATACAGCTGGATATGAATCTCTGTTGCTTGGATTGAAGGCTACTCAAGAAAAAAGCATCAAGTTTCTTCATGCCAAAGGGGATGCTGAATTAGTGGTTTGTCAAGTGAGAAACTTATACCAAACCAAGAATGAAAGATTATGCCACTTTCGTAACCTAGTTTGGGATCAAATTGAAATCTTTGATGCTTTCAACATTTTTTCCATACCCAGGGAGTCTAATGACAGAGCTAATGCACTTGTTATTTTAGGAACTCTTTTAGTTCCTCACTCAGATTTCAAAGAAGACAGGTATACTATTGAGCTAGTTTGTAGACCAAGTTTTCCTAACAATGTTGATCATTGGCAAGTACTCAATGATGATAATCAAATCATTGCCTTCTTAGAATGAAAAGAAAATTTCAAACAACTACGTTTTGAAGGTAGTGAATCTCAAAAGTATGAATCAGCTTATGAATCTAGTTCAGACATAAATGAAGAATTCTTACAGCTGAAAAGAAATAAACTTCCCAAAGGTCTAGTTTCTCTTGAGAAACTATTTGACAAGCATGATTGATTCATCAAACAAAAACAAACAGATTTAAGTTTCTCTCAGGGATTCGATCAAGTAAATCTGACTACTAAAGAAAATCCCAAGATGGTTAACATTGGTAAGTGCTGCATCCCTGAAGAAAGATTCAAGTTTACCACTTTACTCCATCAATACATGGATGTCTTAGCATATTATTATGATAACCTAAAGTCTCTCAGACCTGATGAAATCTGCCATGACATTCCTCTCAATGCTGACTCAATGCCCTATAAGCAAAAATCTAGACAGTACAATATGAAAATATCAAGTACTATTCTGTCTGAGATACAAAAAATGTTAAATGATAGAATCATCTTCCCAATCTATCATTCCACATGGATTGTAAATATAGTGCCTGTAAGGATGAAGAATGGAAAAATTTGCATTTGTGTAGATTTTAGGAATCTGAATTAGACATATTTGAAAGATAATTACCCTTTGCCAATTATGGATCAAGTGCTTCAAATAGTGACAGGTTTAAAAATGTTATCAATGCTAGATGGGTTCTTAGGATATAATCAAGTTGAAGTTGGTGAAGAAGACCAACACAAGACTGCATTCACCACACTTTGGGGTACATTTGCATATAGAAGAATACATTTTGGCTTGATAAATGCTGGTGCCATCTTTCAGAGAGCAATGGACCTGGCTTTCAAAGATTAGATATATAAATTCATAGTGGTATACTTTGATGACTTAACCATCTTTTCAAAGCACTGTCTGATCATGTATGCCACTTACAACAAGTGTTGGAGCACTGTCGCCAGAATGGTATTTGCTTGAACCCCAAGAAGTCTATTTTTGGAGTAACAGAGGGGAAACTCCTCGGACACATTGTGTCTAAAAAAGGCATAAAGATTGACTCAGACAAAGTCAAGTATATTCAAGAGCTTAATTTTCCTACAAGTAAAAATGTTGTTCACTCTTTCTTTGGAAAGGTGAATTTCTTATGGAGGTTCATCCCCAAATTTGTTGAGAAGACTAGACACATTGTGAACATGATGAAAGGGAAGACCACCTTCAGCTAGATTAAAGAAGGCAAGTCAACATTTTAGGATATCAATACTACCATTGCCTAAGCCCCTACCTTGGTTTGTCTAGATTACAACAAAAATTTCATCATATACAGCTATGCTTCTGAACACACGCTTTCAGAAATTCTTATTCAATAGGACAAGGAAGGTATGGAATCTCCTATTTATTTCATGAGTTGTCCTCTCAAAACCCATGAGATGAAGTATTCAATTGTAGAGAAGCATGCTTACGTGTTAGTGAAAGTAGTCAAATATTTCCACTTCTATATCTTGATTTCACACACTATTGCCTTAATTCTTGACACCATAATCAAGTCCATATTAACTTAGCAGGGGTTTGGCACAAAAAGAGGTAATTGGATTGCAAAGATCTAAGATTTTGATCTAGACATCAAGCCAACAAAGCTGGTCAGGGAAAAAGGCCTATGCCAATTAATTGCTAACAACAAGCCAAAAGATACACAACATGAAGAAGTTGAAGTGGAAGATACACCAACAATCCTTTTTGTCTCCACTACCAATGAGTGGTATTAAGGTATTGCTCATTTCCTTACTTATGGTGAATGTCTTGCTCATTTGTCTTATAAAGAAAGGAGGACTATCAAGTTGAAATCTACCAATTTTGTCCTTTGGGACAACAGCTTATACAAGAGAAGCATAGATGGAGTATTCCTTCGCTGTGTAGACAAATAGAAACAAAGCCAAATTTTGAAATCTTTCCACAATCTAGCCTGTGGAGGACATTTTTTTGCTCCTATAACTACTCATAAGATTTTGCAAGCCAGGTATTACTGGCCAAATCTTTTCCAAGATGCATATAAGTGGGTGAGAAAATGTGAAATTTTCCAGCAATTTGTTGGAAGACCCAAGTTAGCTACCCTACCTATCAAGCCAGTGATCATAGAAGAACCTTTACATCAATGAGGGATTGATTTTATTGGGACTATAAACCTATGTTCAAGCGCTGGACATGATTATGTCTTTACAACAACTGACTATTTCACTAAGTGGGTAGAAGCAATCCCAACTAAGCATGCTACTTCAGAAGCTGTATGCAATTTCCTCAAGGAGAATATCATTTCCAGGTTTGGATTTCCAACCAAAATTATTACTGACAATGTAGCTTGTTTCACCTCCTAGGAGATTACACAATTTTGTTTCCATTATCGAATTACACTCTCCCATTCTTCTGATTATTTTCTATAAGGGAATGGACAAGTTGAATCAAGAAATAAGAACTTGGTAACTATCATCAAGAAGCTAGTAGATGAAAATCAAAGGACATGGCATAAAGCATTGGTTGATGCTCTATGGGTAGACAAAATTACACCAAAGAGGGTAATTGGTATGTCTCCTTTTCAACTTCTTTATGGTATCAATACTGAAATACCAATCACCTTAGAATTGCCAGCCTTGAAATTGGCAAAGGCAATTGAAGATTAGACATATGAAAGCTTTCTTGATAAGAGAATCATGTGCTTGACTGAGATGGATGAACAGAGAACCATGGTGGTGGACTGAATTTTTGCTCATCAAAGTCTGGTAAAGAAACTCTTTGACCAAAAGGCCAAAAATTGTGATTTCTAGATTGGGGATCAAGTCTTGTTGTGGGACAAAAGGAGAGAACCAAAAGGGATGCAAGGAAAGTTTGACTCACTTTGGAGAGGCCCATTTATAATTCAACACAATGGTGAAAATCACTTTCTGCTGAAATATCAAGATGGCACACTCTTTTCTCTGCCTCACAATGGGCAGCATCTGAAACACTTCAACTCTTGAAGTATAAGATCATTGTATCTATACATATGTATATTTGTATAGTTTTTAATTCTATTTTGTTTTGTTTGTTTCTTTTTTTGATGCCTTCCATTTCTGGGTAACATGACTCTATAGCCCAATGGTACACATGAAGACACCAGAGATTCTGGATTCTACTCCCTTCAATTCATTTTTTACAATTGATAGAAGTTCCCCAACTAGAGCAAGCTGTTGTCCCCCAAAAATATCACTCCTTTTTAGGACAACATGTGGACTATTTTGGTCCTACAGACCAAAATTATCTCTTCCCTTCTTGAAATTTGTCTTGAGCATTCGAATTTCTCATTTTTCAAGCTTCTCAGGAATCTACGGACTCTGCAGGCTTAAATCTATGGACTCTGTAGGCTTAAATCTATGGATTCTACAGGCTTGAATCTACAGACTCAGTAAGAAGAGAAAATATATGGACTCTATAGGCCAAGTTCAATGGACTTCACATGTTGATTTCTATGGACTCTGCAGGAAAGAAGTAAGCTCTCAACCCTTTGATGATTTCAAAGTTAGTTCAACGACAAGGTTCAACCAAAATATTTCATCGACAAGCTTCTAAGCAAGGATTGAACTGTTGAAACTTGAACCATTTTGGTTCAATGGGTTCAACAAGTTCAAAGGTTTAACATCAGTATCAAGAGTTCAACCACTTCCAGGTTCAAAGGCTTCTACATGCAGGTTCAATCAAAAGAACAAGTTTTTGATACCTGAATCATTGAATCTTTGAACCATTGAACCACTTTGGTTCAAAGGTTTAACAGGTTCAACAACCAAACGGTTCAATGGATTTGGTTCAAAATGATCAAAAGGACTTAGCCAAATAAGAAGGATGAACTGATTGAACCGTTGAACCATTGAACCACTTTGGTTCAAATGTTCAACGGTTTCAAAGGCTCAATAGGTTCAAGGTTCAATGGGTTCAATGAGGCTTGTTTCAAAGAATCTTGGTTCAAGCAAAAAGGGAATGAACCATTGAACCATTGAACCAAATTTGGTTCAATCAATTGGTTCAATCAGTAGCTTCAAGGGGTTTCCCCAAAGCTAAAGGATCAAAACCCTTAGAGAGGGCAGTGAGAAAAAACATGACAAAACCCAACAGATGCTACCAAGTGTCATCTTTTGAGCCTCATTTCACTTTTTTTCTCATAGCAGCGGAAGCTGCCACATGTCCTTTATGAGTTAAGTAGAATCCACCACGTGTCCTTTGTAAGTTAAGTAAAATGTGCCACGTGTCAATGTCTACATGAATCTAAAATGAGTCTCAAGTGTTTCCAGAATGCAACGAAAGATACCACGTGTCCTCACCTATTTCTTAACGGATGCTACCACATGTCATAATTTGAGATTCACATAAAATTGACTAAGGTGAATTTTCAAGGGACAAACAACCCTTACAGAGGACACTCAGAAGCTGAATTAAACCATTGCAAAAACCTATAAGGCTAATTCGAAGCTCAAACAGCCCTTGCAGAGGGCAGGAAGGAGGTGAATGGACCAATTCAAAGGACAAAAGACAAAGGGATTTCCTTCAAGAAGAATACGAAGGCAAGAAATTAATTCTTTTGGACTTCTATCCAAAGGAATTCCTTCAAACAAAAATTTTGAAGCAATTTGGGGAAGTTGCGGGAGAAAAGCCTGAAATAATTTTTGAAAGACAAAGATAAAGCGACCAAAACAATTCTTGCAGACTTTTTGTCTACAAGAAAATATCGACAAAAAAATTCTGTGGGAAAGTTTTGAAGGACTCTGAAGACAAAAGGTTGTCGAAGGACCCCGAAGGGTAGATGCCCTTGTGGGGGACTCTCGACAGCCAAATTAAAGGACACTTCCCCAAAGCTGAAGGATCACCTTCTCTTCAAGAGGATGCAAAACAAGAAATCCAAAGGAAGCAAGTAGCAAAAAAGGCTGAATCAAGAGAAAGCTGAAGAAAGTCCAAGGGGTGACGTTTTGAAAGATGTTAAAGTCAAGAACGATGAACTAGCCATTGGAAATTCAAACTTTATGATAGGTACACGAGCATCAATTTCAAGGTTCATAAAATAGCCATTGATTTTGAAAAGCCTTAAAGAAGAGCCAAACAACTTAGCGACCTGCTAGAAAAAAGAAGCCTGAAGGCCATCTGAAGATCGCTCGAAGGGTAGATACCCTTGTGGGGGGCTCTTCTCAACCCAAAGTGGACCGTTTCTCAAGGCCCTGAAGGGTCGGTCACCTCTAGGAAAGATCAAGTGACAAAGTTTGAAGGAATTGCTCAAGAAAGTGACATGCCCATAGACATCAAAGTTGTGACAATGAAATAGCCGTTGATCCTTGTAGGTTTAAATCTATAGACTCGAATGCATTCCAAGGCTTTAAGGCCAAGACTAGTAAGAAGCGACTAAGGAACAGAGCATCAAATTGAATCAAGGACCCGATTCAATTAACTAGAAAAGGAGGAACAAGGAGGAAGGATCAGAAACATTTGCACATCAGATATGTTTCTATAAGTAGACCGCTAGGTGGATATTGAAAAATGCAAACTTTTAATAGCATGACCCATTTCTCTGCATTGAGAAAAGCAAATGGGTAAATGCCCCTAAATTCCATCATGTCTTCTTAACAAAATTCAATGCAACATGATGTGTTACGATTCCCAAGTCCTTCTTGAAGATGCTATATAAGGGACTTTCTTGTTATTATAAATGAGACTCTCTGATAATCAGAAATGAAACTCTGCCCAAATTGAAAGGCATTACTAAGAATTTGAGCTAAGATTGTTGATCATATTTTGTTATTGGAATAAAAAAGTAAGTGACTTTTCAGATTTTGTGTTGTGATATATTTGTTGTTGGGGAAACTGTTCTTATGTCTTTTTCCTTAATATATTTTATGTTCCTTTAATTCAACAAGCAAAATTAGTGAAAGTAGCCAAGAAGGTGTCCTGAAGCCAACTATGGAAAGACTTTGTGCACCCATAATTGCCTTTAGTATGTTTTCTTTTTGTTCATATGTAAAGGACCTTGGGATGACTTTGTGCCCTCATTGTCCTTTGTATCTCACTCTTAGGCAATTCAGGTGGAGACTTTGTGCTACATCTCAAATTGTTGGTTACTACGACCTTGGTTACATTTTGCAATTACTACCAGGAAGATTCTTTTGGTTTTTTGAATGTTACTTCTAAAAGAAGAGGAGTGTTTTCTGTCATTTCCCTTGAGATTTTTCCTTTGATTTTCACGCATCATCTCTAAAGAAAGAGAGATGGATGGTTTATCATGCCCTTGAGTATTATTTTATATATATATATATATATATATATATATATATATATATATCATATATATAGGGAACCTCCCCTTGATGAGAGGAGAGATTAGTCCCTTTTTGATGTGGTAAACCTACACATTTGGATGACCAATCTTTCTACTTTGGCTGATCAGACTTATTTTGTTTATCAGTACGCTGATCAACAAAATAATCAACCAAGTATCTTGGGTTTCTCCTTAAATACTTCAAGCTTATAGATGTGTTATCCTCATGATTGATGTGTAAATAAAATAAAATAGGGAATATTTCTATTCATTCAATTCCTTGATAAGTTACCTTTGTCTCTTTATGTATTTCTAGGTACTTTTTCCATGTTTCTATGTGAGGAACGCATAAGGGTTGATCTTGTATTTATATCAATTCCTTTGGAGAACTAATTCACATTAAATCACTTATACCAACCATTAGGATAGATTTTAGTTGGAAAATAGATGACTTTAGGGAACTAGACACTTACATCAGGTTAGGACACTAGTGTTGAGCTAGTGTCTATCCTAAACATTAGTGTCTATGGAGAAGGAAAGTAGGTATATTCTCAAAACTTGTATAGGTGGAAGATAAGTACATTTTAAGCATTGTGACCAAGATATAAAGCCTAGGCCATTAACATAAGACTAGTCAGACTAAAATATAGGCCAAAGGGCACATGATAAAACATATATGAGACTTAAGGAAGTTAGAAAATGTCCATAAATGAGAAGAAAAACCAAGGTCTGCATTTTACAAATGTACAAGATTGAGGTGATATATAATCCATAAAAAATTTATACATTTCCCCCCTTTAATCTAGTAATGAAATTACTAGTTTAAAAGAAATGAATGTGTACCTAAGTATGTATAACACACCTTGTATTTACATGTGCCCAATTTCAATGATTTTTTGATGACTAACCTGCAACCAAAGACATGTTACAATATATAATGAGTTCATATAATATGGAATTAAATGTACTTGATATAGATTGAAATTAAATGAGTAAGTTTTATGAGTACACTTATGTGTCGATATAACCACTTTGCCTATTGGAAAGTTGATTTGAAAAATATTTATCATTGTAAGTCTCTGAAACAAAGATTAGGACAAATATAGATAAATATTGAAAGTGCATATATATATATATATATATATATATATATATATATATATATATATATATATAGAGAGAGAGAGAGAGAGAGAGAGGTCCATGCCCCAAACCTTGGAGAAAATATGAGTTTCCACCTAATAGTTGAGATTATCTCAATTGTGTAACCCAATGATACTTATAACATAGTGAGGCTAGATGTTATAATCATGTCTAACCTCAAAACTTTGAAATATTAAATGTTTTAATCACCTTAACCATATAAAAAAGTGAACCAACTACTGTATTAGATTGTCTCAATAAAATCTGTAAAAGCTTGACTAGGATATTAGTATGTAAAAGTCTATGATGTGGTAACGATCCATAAAAGAGATTTGGAATCTGAAACTGATTTAGATTTTGAAATAGTAGGAAAAAATTGCATAGTATATGCACCTTAGATATGTCTCATGCTAAAAATATGTATTGTAATGGTACCAATGTATACAATTCTATCACAACTATGAATCTAAAAAATATAACTATGTGCTTTGGCCAATTCCAAAATTTTTGTAAATTTTGAGAACATGATTCCAAAGCATGCCACCACTATATATGGATAATTCTGAAAACTAATATAATTACTAATGTACAGAACATGTTTCCTAAGCATCCCCCCACTATAAATTGGAGATGTTGAATACTAAATAATTGTGGAGAACATTATTCCAAAGCATGATCCCACTAAATCTAAAAATTTCACCAAGTGTGGAGAACATATCTCTATGACATGCCCCCACTAATATAAATCCCCTTTGAGGTTAGGTAAAAAGAGGAAATGTTAGTTACCTCACCTCAAAAGGATAATACAACTATATAATATGTGAATATAACCATGTAATGTATACAAGTAACATGTCTAGGTAGATATAGCATTGAATCACATAGAACCAATGCGACCACATGAAGGCCTAAGATGCATGATTAATACCATTTCAAATCATAGATATTAATATTTTAAGCTTAAGAAGCAAATAAGAACACACATAAGAGCACTCAAAATCAAGCCAAAAAGAAATGGTCGAATGAGACTACAAATAAATGGTATGTTAAAATATCACAAACAAAGGGACATGACTTAGTCAAATATACATAAAACAATAATGACATATTCAAATTACCATAAAAAAATGACATATGAAAATGTCAAATAAATCATATATAGGAATGGGTGTCACAAGCAAAGGAGCATATTCAAATGTTTGAATAGTGAATGCATTAGCTAGGTAAGACAAGGAAATAAATTAAGTAAAGCATAATAAACCATCATAAACATGTCATAACAGCCCATGGATCAAATGTGTTAGAAAAAAATGTTAAGTATATAACATATCAAACACCCTATGTAGGATATAATCATTGATAAAGGCATGTGTAAGTACATATGTAATCTCAAACATGATAATGAAATGTGATCATTGAACCATATAACCTATGTGTATCAAGATCAAAGAAGCATATGACCCCAATGCCTACACTACATGAGTAGAGGGAAGGACCAACATCTGAAATAAAAATAGATCATGTATTTGCGTATGCATGTATCACATTCAATTAGGAGTGTGGCACACATGTGTGTATGTAGAAGTAACTAAATATTCCATCCATAAACATAGAACTAACACATAGATACCAAGGGTCTAATAGAACATGTAGGTGCCTAAAATATTTTTGAATTTTTGAATTTGTTTTTAATCTTTTTGGTATTTTAGAATGTTTGAAGAGACTAATTTATTATCTCATTGTTTGGATGGTCATAAGTATCTCCCAACTTGGTACTTCACAACCTTAAGTTGGATCTTTTACATTATTTTTATCATGATTGGATAGGTTGAAAACGTACATATCATGTTCCTCTTCATGTTTTGTATGTGTATTAGAATAAGTAATCCTATCATTTGGAATAGGTATTAATTTGCCTTCATGTGAAAAAGAATTAATTTGCTTATTTGGATCAATTTTTGCTTCCATTTCATATAGCCAAAGATTTCCTAGTGTAAATGCATATGGAGATGTGATAGACATAATCCAAACCCATGTTTTAATTACTTTAAGACCATAAGTAATTGGTATTGTTATGTTTCCCAAGGAGTATTTCTAACCTATTATCCTATTCAAGTCTTGTAGACCAAAGATAAGATGATGAAAATGCTTTATATGACAAGTAATTTTTTTTTAATGTAAGATCAATATGGTTACACTGAAAATAAGCACCACCCCTGAATAAGTTTATTTTAAAGTATTATTTGTCTAGACGTTGTTTAATTTTTTAAATTTTGATCTTCATGTTTTGTAATGTGTGCCTATTATACAATTAAATTTTTAGTTGAATGATAAAGCATATAATTGGTAAGTGTTTTTAATTTTTGTTTATCACTAGGTTATGAACCTAATTTATTTAGAATATCATCAAATATAGTATTTTAGTCATTCACAAGACCTAGATCTTGTGTTTCAACGTAAAAAATTTATTCGTATAATTTCTTAGTCCCTGATGATGATCAAAATAAGTATTCACATCATATCCTTTGGGTATAGGTATACTCATATCAACCTATATAGGATGAGGGAGAGATATAAGCTTACACTCTATTATCCATGGGATTAATGAAGTTGGGGACTTGGTTAAATGGTATAACTATCACTTTGATACTTTAGATAAAATAATTTGGTTAGGTTATTATACCAGGGAATTAATTTTGTACTCATATTAATATGATTGTAGTGTAGGATTACCAATTTATTGGACCATTTAACAATGGTTAAAGTAATTAAGATTAGTTATACATATGTAAATTAATCCATGATAACTAAATTTTAAGCACATCTACAAAGTAGAGGGAACTGCATGCATCTCTTGTATCCAAGGCTATCACAAGAGAATGTTATAGTTTAAATCATTTGTCATAACATGGCATAAGGTGGATAATGTATGGGGATCCACTTAATATTCAATGTTATTTGTCCCAACATTTTTATTGAAATATTATCGAATCCCTTGATGTTCATATTATATGGCTGTAGATCTAAAGGTCCAATGCCAATTAAGGAGAGAAAGGATTTGTTGTAAATGTTGAGCCTTGAACTGTTGTCCACAAGAACTCATTTTATCATTTGGTTATAAATGCACACCTATATGTATAGTGGAAAACAACTATTTCTAATTTTTTGAGGTGGTTATCCTCCTTTTTAAAGGATTTAAAATGTTCGGTCCATTTTATGGAATTTAAGATAGAGGGCCCATATGGTGGTTTAACATTACATTGGAATAGGGGCATACATAATGCATCCAAAAGGACATCCTTACAATGGGTTAAATTATGCAACACATCCAAGAGTGAGGTTTTAGCATTACTATCATTAGAATGGATAGTAACATAACCTAGGGAGGATGATTATTTCATTCATTCCCTTTGGTTCTTTGTAGTGACAATTAAAAGATAATTATAAACATTAGATCAAGGAGTATGTAAGAATGTAGGATTTGAATCCCTTATAGATTGGATGGATTAAACCAAGAATGAGATAGAACAAGTAATAACCACTATAATGTACCAAATATTCCTCATCATTGATAATCCATTTGTTATATTAGTTTCAAAATCTGCAAAGGCACTTAATCTAGAATCAGACAACTATTCTAGAATCATCTTCTAGTCTACTTTTTGCATGTTCCAAATCCATCACTATAGAGGAATAACTCATGCATTATACATGTATAATTAGTCTATTATAATATTAGTACATTACGTCCTTGTCATTTCCATGCATATCTTAGTTATACATTCTATATGTATCCTATTCTTAGTTTTATAAATTCAGCATATGATATATCTAAGTTCAACATCCAATTGGCCTGTTATAGATGTGGTTATCATCCTTATGCTTTTTTATTTCTATATCAAATTTAATGTATAGATATCCCCAATTTAAACCACATTTTAGGGTTAAAATTTATGGATTATATAACATCTCAATCTTGTGCACTTGGAAAACTTAGACCTTGGTTGTTCCTCTCAGTTTTAGACCTTTACCACTTTTGTAAGTCTCACATAAAAATGGATATACAATATATAAATGAATAAACACAAAGGTGATATGTGTGTGTGTGTGTGTGTGTGTGTGTGTGTGTGTATACATACACATACATGCAAACATACATACAAATATGATGAGAATTTTATCAACTAATTATCTTGATATATATATATATATATATATATATATATATATATATATATATATATATATATATATATATATATATATATATATATATATCTATATATATCTATATATATATATATATATATATATCCACACACACACACACACACACATATGTATGTATGTATGTACATACATACATACATACATACATGTGTGTGTGTGTGTGTGTGTGTGTGTGTGTGTGTGTGTGTGTGTGTGTGTGTGTGATTTAATAGGTCCAATGTTTGACCATCATATTACTTTTTTAGGTATAACTATGATGACATCCCTCTTGTTTATGAAACTGATCCTATTTATTTATTTTACGATGATTAAGATTTAATAGATACATATAATTTTAGAATTCATAATGTTAAAAATCAAAATATTGCATGCATACCTTATTTAGTTACTTCAAAAAGTGATTGTGCTTTATCCCCTTCCAATAATGAAAATGTTGAAGGATTTGAATGTTCCTACCCTATCTATCATGATGAAAATGTTGATGTATTCAAGTGTGTGGATTCTCCAACATAAAATTTTGAGAAATATATTATTTATTTAGATTATTCAAATTCCAATGGCCAAATTTATTCTCCCCCTCTAGTTTGCGATGATCAAAATGCATGTCCTATGTTTCCCATTATCTTTCTTGAGGAAAAAAATATGAGTGGATACAAAAATCATAAAAAAGTACTTTAAAATAGTAATTTTTTGAAGACACAAATAAACTCCCAATTATATTTCATGTATCATTTTTAAATGTCAAGTCATGTAATAAAAATAAAATAAAAACTAGCATTTCATCTTCTCTCCCTCCTTTAGAAAGTAAAATCAAAAGTGAACATTGAATTATTCCCTCCCATAATGTTGAAATCAAAATAACAAATGTTTATTTCCTTCACTCCTTTGATCTTTATGATACAATAGAGTAAATTATTACAAGTGAAATTATTTCCCCTAATCCTATTTAATATCAAACAATTTTTAATGACAACAATACTACCAACCTTCATGTATTCCAACGTGATATACTCACCTCTTTAACCATGGATACCCATTCGCAATAGGAAGTAAAAAAATGTGCTAATTCACACCTTAATAGTGAAAAAATTCAATTATTCCTATGTTCCATGTGCATGGTAATTTATATCCACTATCAAAAACTTCAACAAGTTCTTATGATATGTTATCTATGATGACTATCATGGGAGATTTGAAACAAGTTAACACTCTTAAATTTCAAAGTTATTCTCATGAGTCTATTATTAAGGAGAATACATTAACATAATAAGCTATTGTTAGGAATGCATTATAGCATACTTATCCTTCTAACTTTATTATGCTTGAGTTTTCCTCTCTCAATGGTCAAGGGGACCCTAATATTAATTTACAATAATATATACATTCTTTTGAATATTGAGCCCAAAAAATAATCTTTACCTTAAAGGCTTTTCATGATAGCTTAACCCAATAGGATCTTGATTGGATTTATAGTCTCCCAAACGGTTCATTATCAACTTTAAAAACAATTGAATATTTATTTCTATCACATTTTTATATATATACCTTACCTAAGTTAACATTAAAAGATTTTCAAGAATTGACACATATATAAAATGAATCTATACATGACTATGTTATTCAATTAAGGATGATTTATAATCTTTAACTTATACACCCTTAGATTGGGAATTAAAATTTATATTTAATAGATGTCTTCTTTCTCTACCAAGAGAATATCATCTCCTAGGTCCTTTGCCTCATTAGAGACATTTTATTGGGATGCACAAAAATATTCATGTACTCTATTGAATATTCAAACCAAGTTGTGAATCTCTTCATTGAAAATAACACATAATACTAGTCATGTTTTCAATACAAATAAACAAATCTCAAAAGATCTTGAGCCAATTCAAACACATTCTATATAACCAATAACATATGTAAAAATACAAATAATAAAGGCATTGAACAAAGGAAAGGAACATGTTTATTGATTATCTCCCATAGTTAGACCATATACCTCTACTAAACAACAACCTATTCAAATTAATCGATACTGAGATAGACCACATGACATATTATGAACTTTGTTATATAAATGAATGATAACACTGCCTCCTAATTCACATTATCCACCACACCAATTTGAAAAGGAAAAATGACAATAATTTTACACTTACCATGGTATTAACAGACATCAATATAATTAGTGTTTTGATCTTGATTAAAAGCTTATGCAAGTAGCCAATCGAGGAATCATTACATATTGAAAGGACATATCTATACCTATTTCACATACTTATCTTAAAGGCTCATCTAAGATGGTTGATCCATCCCATGATTCTCTTTATGAGGAACACATGGTACATTGACCTTCACATAAGATTACCACTAGTAGAAGTCCTTCTCCTAGTGTATTCCCTCCTAGGATTGGCCTCTCCCACACTAATCCTACTAAGGACCCTGTTAAACACACACTTATACTAAGAGGGGGTGTGAATCAGTATAGTATTATCTAAAATTTAATATCCACAATCAAAACATTCACATAAAAATGATGCACATTGACACCAGATTTACATGAAAATCCTTTTGTAGAAAAACCACAAATGAATAGGTACTTGGAACTACTATCCAAATCTAGTTGTATAACAATTTGTTTACAAAATTCATAGGCACCAACCTACTATAGACACCAATCCCTCTCATTAAATAATTTGTAAGCTCCAACCTATTGGAGACACCAATCCCCACTGCTAAACACCAACTTAAAAAGAGACACCAATCTCTTCTTTTTAAGGCACTGACCTCTACTAAAATAATATTCCATCTTATTATTGTTTTTCCATTAATGAATGATGTCAAACTCAATTTACTCTTCTTTTTATCCATAAAAATTTTCTTATGCTTGAATGATAGAAAGAATTAATTTTATTATTCAAATATACATGTGTTTGTATGATATATCTTTTTATTCTACACACACTTACTTCCTTATCTTCTTTATTAATATTCACATATATCACACTTCAACTTCCATATCATTCCCAACCTTTTAGCTGCCATATATAGCGTTTAAACGATATTCACAAAGGAGGCATCCCATCCAAGAGGCACCTCTTCACTAAAATATGTGTCCATTGACATTTGCAATGATAATACTATTAAATTAATTATAAAGCCATTGAAATCAATGAAAATATTACAACAATCTCCTCCTTTGTCACTAATGGCAAATCTATAAAAAAAATCCCCCTTTCTGTAGTTCTCCTCCTTTGTTCCGCCTTTCATTAATTTTCCCCATTTAACATCAATCAAAAATGGATGTTATTATAGTTCCATCCACAAATAAATCATGGAAAAAATCCATGTCATCTTATTCAACATCACCACAACTAAAAGATTATCTTTGTATTCTTCCCTATCCATTTGCATAAAGACTTATTCTTTTCTCATTTGTTCTCCTTCAATTTGATTAAATCTAGGATTTTATACATCATCTACATCCATTTTAAATTTTTCTAGTTTCTCAAGTGGTAACTCCTCTTTTCCACTTCCATTTCTATCTGCATATCATTATCCATATGTTCATTAACACTTTCAGCTTTATCACTAGCTAGATATGAGATACTTTCTATAATATGCACTTGACACTACCCCATGCCTATTGTAAGATGTTTTGCACCTTGTTTGATTTCATTATGCTATGTTCCTACTTATCTGACTTGTTTCTTGTAATATTACCATCACTCGTATCATCAATCTCACAAAAAATATTCATTAGCTAATATCTCTCTTTATCTTTTGAATGCATATTACCAAAGAATATACAGAGCTAAGAGATAATGAAATGATTAGCTCCCCCTAAATTCATGTTTATTATAAGCTTAGTTATGCCTCTTATTCATAAAATTCAATTTTCACAAGCATAAGTCTCTCCTTTTCTTGCTCTTGCTTCATTTTCCATATTTTGAAGTTTCTTCCTTTTTTTTACTCATGGCTTACACTTTTTTTCTTTCTAAGATGTTTCATAAAATCACTTCTATAGAACCATGTTTTATGTCCAAAGTTGTTGCACTTATAGCATCTGAAAATGTAATCTAATAAAGGAGCAAATGGATTGTAGTTTCTAATTGAAGACCCATAAGAACTTGTGTTATTATTGTATATAATAAGATTTATTGCTCCTACCCTAAAATGTCTTACTTTATGACCAAAATAATTAAAAAAATAATAATAAAAGGAACTCTATAACCTATTCATACGTGTATGCCTTGGAGGAAATGACTTTTTGAATTTATCCTTACTATATTTTGGAGTGCTTATTTTCTTCAGGACTTGGTTCTCTTTCTTCTTACTGATAGGACTTTTGAGAACATCTGCATTACATTGTGTCTTTTCCTCATTTGCCTACTTTGGTGGCTCTATGTGATCTTCTTTATTGGCCATCTAATTTTATTTATATCCAAGATTAGTATTTATAAATCATGATCTCTGCCCATTTATGATATCATCTAATGTCTTTGCACTCTTCTCAAATTTGAGACTTTTGATCAATTTAGTTGTTTTTTTCTCTAGTTCCTTCCTCAAGGAAATAATTTCAGACTCTCACCTCTCACAATTTTATTCTTTTGTCTTCAATTGGATTCTCACTCTTCTTCTATCCTTTTTTCTTCCTCCAATTGAATATTTAGGCTAATGATAATCTTTTTTGATTCCTCAAGGATTTATGACAATTTATCTCTTGAATCACAATCCTCCTTTTCATATTTCTCAAGTTGTAACTTTTGTTTCAAATTAATTTTCTTAAGCACTTTTATCTCACCTAAATCACATATGAGTTCTTCTTCAATATCTACCTCTCCTTCATCTTCAATCTTATTCCTCGTCTAAGGTGTCTTCATTTTTAAAGGCATATATTTTATTTCTATATCCATGAACAAAGTTTCTTCTCTTTCAATGTCATATATGCTCTAATCACTCTCCTCAGCTGAGCTACTATCCTTTTTAAAATAGAAGTTTTTTCTTGTGCTTACCAAAAATTTTATTATTGTCATTTTGTTTTAAGATTTTATTGTATTTAAGTTTGTTTTCCTTTTTATTTCTTTCTTCATTATGATTTTCCTCATCACTTCTATCATCCTTATGTGGACATTTAGCAAAAAAGTTCCATATTTTACCATAATTTAAACACTTCAAAGGTAGCTTACCTTTGTATATGTTGGATACCTTTTTAAGATTTTTGACAAAAAGGGCCTCCTCATCTTCTTCATCATTGGTTCTATCTCTTGATTTAGGATCTTTATATTTCCCTTTCTTAGAATCTTTTAAATCTACTTCTTAGATGGATTTTCCTTTTCAAATCTCATTTCATATGCCATGATAATCCCATGTAACTCATCCATTTTTAATGATTATAAGTCCTTTATTTCTTCAATAGATGAAACTTTTGAATCAAATATCAAGGAAAGTGACCTTAAAACTTTTTTTTCGAGTCCTATGATGGTGTAAACAATCTCATCCACATAAAAAAAAATCCACAACATTTTATTCATATTTAATTTTCAAGATCTTGAAATGCCTCCTATGAGTTTGGATTTTTCCCTTATTCACTTTATTTTCACCCTTTTATATGTTCTAAACTTTGTCCCATATTTCCTTTGTTCAATCACATTGCAGAATATTGACAAACTCTGATTTTGATAAGCCACACACAATAACATTCATGGCTTTGGCATTATTCTCACTATCTTTCTCTTTGGATGTATCCATTGGTGGAGATGATGGATAAGTATAACCATTTACTACTACTTATTATATATCAAACCCTAAATCCATTTAATAGGTTCTCATTCTTATACTTAAAAAATCATAATTTATTCTATCAAACAACAGAGCCTTGTTTATGGATAAACCTTGTTATTTGGACATGTGTGCTCTCAAGATATACCTTCTAATGGTTAGGATATTTTTTAAGGAACCTCTCTAATACCAATTATTAAGCACACATTTATATTGAGATGGGGGTGAATCACTATAATCTTATCTTAACTTTATAGCTACAATCAAAGCATTCACATTAAAATGACACAGATTGACACTAGATTTACATGGGAACACTTTCATGAAAAACACAAATGAATAGTTGATTTGAACTACCATCCAAATCCAATCGTATAATAATATTTTTTAAAAATTCATAGGCACCAAAATACTAGAGACACCAATCCCTATCACTACCTAATTTTTAGGCACCAACCTACCAGAAACACCAATCCCCATTGCTAGCACCAACTTAGCAAGAGACACCAATCTCTTCTTTTAAAGGCACCAACCTATATGGAAACAATATTCCACTTTAATATTATTCCTTCATCAATGAATGATGGAAAATTTAATTTCTTCTTTTTCTTCTCCACAGAAATTTCTTTATACTTGAATGATATAAAGAATTAATTCCATTATTAAATATGCATGTGTTTGTATGATATATTTTTTTATTATCCACACACGTTCTTCCTTATCTTCTTTATTAATCTTCACATATCTCACACTTCAACTTCCATATCTTTCTCAACCTTCTATCTTCCTTATATAACCTTCAAAGGCTCTTTACAAAGGCAACATCCCATCTAAGAGGCACCTCTTAACCAAAAGATGTGTCCATTGATATTTCCATTGACATCCATTACATTAATTATAATGCCTTTGACATTAATGAATATATTCCAACAAAACCATTGGTCGAACAGGTCCTTCAAAAAAACACATGGGGAGAAGGTGAATCTACACATCAAATATGGGAACCTAAATAGATACATATAGATTCACAAGACATTTTTACAAATATTTTATAGATAGTTAGAGAAGCAAAATTAGTAGTCCCATTACCACATGATCATTATAGTCAATATTTCTTATTTCCATCCAAATTTCATTACATATGGTAATTTATTTATTACTACTATAATACAAACATTTCAGTAAATAAAAATATTTGTTACATAATTTACCAAATCCAAACATACCCCATGGAAATAAATGTAATTAAAAATATGTAATTATCAAAAAAGAATTAAATAGTACGCATCCATTTCAAACCAAATGCAATTGTGTAAGGACTGTCACACACACACACACACACACACACACACACACACAGTGATACAACATTTATAAAAATAAAACCATCAATAATATTTTGGGGGCATATCCCCATATGTATACTCCTCATCAATATCTATATCCACAAACCTAATACCTCTTGATGTCAATGCATTGGGGCTTGCATGCACAAAATAACACCTATACTCTCTCATAAAAAAATCCTAACCATTTCGATGTATCCTCTTTATCCCACAAAAAAATTCATATTGATCAATCAGAGTCTACATGATCTTCACGGCAGTTCATTGTAGGATGTCTTACTCATCCAACTTAGCACACATCTCTCTATGCTTAGTGGTTGTAGTATGATATGCCAACACAACCTTCAACACAAGATCAAATAAAGGTGCATGGGTACATGTAATGTTAATTACCCTCTAAATAAATCCATCTCCAACTATATCCATGGGTACACCACATTTTAGGACCTATATCCCATGGTCAACCATCATCACCTTCTCCTAATTGCCTACACACATCATAGATATGAAAACAATTATCTACATTTATAAATCAAATACTTTAGATACTATTATAACCAAATCAAATGAAAAATCTAAAAGCTATGGTACTCACATGTGGCTCTAATGGCTACTTCATCCACTAGTGATAGTCCCATAGGCTCATTGTTACCTACATGCCCATCTATCTCTCCTCATATACCCCATTGTGTCATAGGAACATCACCTGGGGGAAACTATAATAGGAAACAATAATGGCCACTATGTCCATTCCCACCACTATAAAACCATTTGTATATCTTTCATCATCCTCTATATCTAGGGGAACCATAGGACCTCACTCATCAGTAAGATGCAAAGCTATATCTATAAATGTGGTGTAGGCCTATCATGGGGCCTATGTCCACTTCATGTTATTTCATGCAAGGCATAGGGTGCCAAGGGCACTCTTACTCTATACTAAAATGTAGTATAATATGGTCATAGTAAAAAACTCATAAACACTAGGAAATTGATCAACTAACCACATGCTGATCTGGACCCTCTGTAGCTCATGTTCATCCTTGGTCCATCTAGTAAATTAAATATACAGACACTATATAATTTTATCTGAGGTCAACCTATCCAAAGTAACACATTAATCCATCATGGTATGTATCCTACCATGTGTAAATACCCATTTATATACAAATATCTATGGATGAGCCCATCCAAGTAGGGGATCACCAACTATTCATACCATTATAATGTGATCATATTCCTAAAAATGTAATAGAGTCATTGTTTCAATGCCACGACCATGATTATCCAGTGTAAACCTATAAAGATCCATATATAAGTGGGCCAATATAATGAAACCCCATGAATATCTAGCATGATCAATCTTAATATGCTACACTATATGGTACATATGATATACAATGGGTATCTTAATATGCTACACTATATGGTACATATGATATGAAATACCCATTGTACCACCTTATGAATAAATGACACCAGTAAAACATAAATAAACTTTCACAACTATGGAACATCACTGTTGATAATACATTCAAAATGAATCATACTAATCAGATCTACATCTGGATCTCTCTAGCTAGTGAAAATTATGTGAGAATATTGAATATAACCTAGGCTACCATATCTAACAACCTGAACTCTCACACCTTTAATCAAAATTTAAAAAATCCAATACACATAATTTAATGTGATTGTCATCTCACCTATGGGGAGCCAAAAAGTGCATGTATCTAAGTTCCACATCTTGGCAAGGGTTGTGAGGAGGTGGATATCATTGGTAATCTATCTCAAATAGACCAAGTGACCCAACCATGCCTGATCTATAACAACCCAATTACATCTAGACCTAACTCTACCAAATTATAATAATGTTGATTGTGTTAAAACTCCTAAATATGTATATCCTTCTACAATCAAGAATATAATATTGAAAAATCATTAGAAATTATATTTTAGTGTAAAATTATATAAACTATAGTTAAATGTGTATAAAATCTAAAAATATAGTACTGTTAGATGATAGCATCCACACAAGATAAAATCATCAAGTGCTAGAATCGATGAAAGAAGCAGACATTGGATGCTTGCATATGAACCTAGAACCTAGCATCATGTTACCAATGTAACCATCCAAGACCTCAATGTAGGTGTCTATTGCCCCATTAAAAAGTCAAAAAATATTGGATAAATAACCTTATTTGTGTCATTCCTATAGTTTTTAGGTTTATTCTAAGTCTTAAGGTGTGTGTAATTTTAATTTATGTGAATTATAAATTCACATAAAACTAGATTCCATGAGGTGTCACTCACCTTTTATTTTCCTTTAGGATTTGGGAGTTAATTTCACAATTAACTCCTCCCACCACTTGGCACATAATTCCCTCCACTCTCTAAGTGAATAGGCCACATATGGCACACACAAAACAGGCTTGTAAGGTAATCATGGGATTTCTTGTAACTCCCATTATTATTTTATTTCTCTATAAAAAAGTTTTCCTCTCCTCATTCCTCACACATTAGACACACAACTTATTCTTGTTTTTCCAAGTCTTTCTATTGAATTCTTGTGATTATCTTTGGTCTAAATCCATTCTCTCTATCTTATAGTTTCTTCATGCTATTATACTTGGAGTTCATTATTTTCAATCTTATAATAGATTATGGAATTTTTTCATCATTCGACGATTTTTCTCACTTATCAAATATGTTATCACAAATGATTTGTGGTTTGATTTTATCAATATAATGTTTTTCTTTATATAATCACTTACTCATTTATTTCAATATCATTTTGACATAGGAAATAAATTTGTCATTATATCAGAGCATTAATTTTTTTAACATGTTGGTGAGTGTTATGTATGGATTTATTGAATAAATTTTAGATATTTTTTCATATGCTTTTTTTGTTCTCTAACCTCTTTTATAGGATACTAAAAGAGGTTTTTCATGCATTCTAGCTTTTACTCTACTTTATAATTTTGGGTAGCTTGCTAACATTAGGAATTAATCCTCTTTTTCCTATTTGTGTTCTCTTTCTATCTTCATTTAATCCTTTCTAAAAAAATTATTCTATTTATATTCAAGTTTTGTGCAATTTTTTTAATGTATTTTTTTTAGTTTTCTACTTATCAATCTTGACATACACTAGCACTTTATTCATTGATCTTAGATTTTTACCTTTGTGATCTTTACCTAATGGAATGTGTCTTGCCTTGATAGCTTTAATTTTATTTATATGAATTTTTTTAGTTTTCCTTGCATGCCTTTTATATATGCACTTTGAATGTGCCTTATTGTTGCATCTTTCTTGGAATCTAGTTTTTTTATATTTTTATTTGGTTCATTCTGAATAGTTCACAGTTTTTTCCTCTATTTTAAGATTTACTTCTTTCCTTATTTTTTTCAATATCTAAGTTCACTATCCATGTATTTTTTGAACACCAGTGATATGTATTTACACATCAAATACTCTTTCATAAATCCTTAATAGTAATGCCTAATTTCAAATGGTAATGCCTTTGATTTTTTTTTTTGGATTGAATCTTCTATTCTTTTTTCTTCCTTTGCCCATTATTAGGCAATTTTTTATTTGTCTTTCTTGGTATTTTATTGCTTTACATTTCCCTAGACTAGTTCTTTGGCTCACTATGCATTCTTGATCCCTCCCTTTGAGTCATACCTGCCTGATAACTGTGCATAACCATTTTAGCAGTACTTGTTTAATCTCTATTTGCATATCTTTTCATTTTTCCTTGCATAGTATACTGATTTATTTTAGTTCTATTTGTTTATTTTTATGGCTAAATTCACTTTATGACACAAAACTAGGTTTATAGCACAATCTGTAAAATTGTATAGTGTCATTTCCTCTTTATCTTAAACTATTTATTTTGCTTACAAATCTTTAAAATTTTTATAAAAATTTGAGCTTATCTCTACACATTATAATAGTGTATGATTGTTATAGTTACTTTTAAGTATATACTAGTGGTGTAACACATTCTAGAGTAATAGTTTTCTTAATATAATCAATCTACTATTATGTGTTTTTAATCATCAACACATTTTAAACTTTAACAGGTAACATTTTTGGTCTTTAAAGGGAATTTTTTTTTTAACTCTTAATTTTTTTTACTAAATGTGGAAAGTTTGGTGTTTTAAAAATATGGTTCATTTTTTGAAAAAAAAATTGTCTATTATAGACTTAATTTTTTTTAAATGATAACCATCATATGTGGCATAATTCCTATCTAAAAGCTTTTTGTTTTATATTAGAAAAGATTTTAAAATACTTCAAACACAAGTCCTTTTAGCCTTTTTTTCATTCTCACATGGATGAGAGGACTTAATATTTTTTTAATGATATTAATAAGTATGGTTTTTAAAATTATATCAAAATGTTTTTGAAAATAAACCAAAATTCAACTGTGAAGTAGCACTTAAAGCTATTTTGTTGGTGTTGTTGTGGGTTTATTTTTTCAAATTGTTCTAAAGCTTTGTAATTACATAAGTTTTTAAAGCATTATTGCTTTTTTTTCAAGCTTAGATATTGCTTCTATGGATTTTAAACTTGTTATTTTTTTAGCATTTAAAAATATTTCATATTAAAATTCTCTAAAGAATGATGAGATTATTGCTCTTAAGAAACAAATTGCCTGTCAAAATGATACTTTAATTATTTTTTACAACTCTTTTAATGAGATGATGATAACTATGTGAAACTCTATTAATACTCTAAATAAAAATATTACTTCTGTTTATAGTAATAATATCTCTAATGATGATGGATCTCCTTGTATTTCTAACCAAACTCATTTATTCCTTAGGTTTAAATAATATTAAAATAAATGAGTAATTGATGAGCTAAATAATAACATCAACTTGATAAAATCAAGCCATAAATCATTTGGCATAAGAGATTTGATAAGTGAAAAAACCCCACAATCTATTAGAAGATTCAAATAATGAACTCCAAGTACAATAGCTTGAAAAAACTATAAGAGAATAAGAATGGATTTAGATGTAACTTGCATGTTAAAATGCATAGCTCTTTTAATAAGAATATGATGACTATACAAAACTCTATTGATGCTCTAAATAAAAAATTGCATCTTTTCCTAATAATAATAGCTATAATTATTATGGATCTCCTTATATTTCAAACTGAACTCAAACTAATGTGCGCAATCCTTAAACCAACTCTGGCTTAAGAATAATGCACTCCATGGGGTACATTGGTGGAGTTATTGGTAAGTGTGAATCTAGTATACTTTAACCTATTTTATTTGATTCTAATACAAATTCTAAAGGTCTTGGATATATTATTATGATGAAAATTTGTAATTATATCATATTTTGTATGGAATAACTTATAATGCAACTTCTTTTAATTATACTTCTAATTCTCATGCTTTGGTTAAACTTTTTAAACCTTGTATATATTTTGAAAAATATGGGCATCATATATCTAAATGTTAAAAATTACACCCATAAAAATATTTTAGTAAATCCATACACGACCCTTTATATTGATGGAAAATGATTAAATCTCTTACCTCTATGGGTAAAACTATTTGGATTCCTAAAAAATGAATATTATAGAGACTTTGATATGTCTTCTTGTGATAATTCTTCTAATGATTCACATAGAATATATTTTAAAATGACACATCTTCTGTATCTCTATTTTGATTATTTAAATATCTTCTTTTTCATTCCTTACTTTTATTTTATAGGATATATGCTTTGATTTTTAAATAACTTTTTTTTATGCAGGTTTCCCACATTAAAGTAGAATTTATCTTTTGATCTAATTTACTTGTACATATAATTTTAGTACATTATGTAATTATATTATATTTTTGGCATATTTATGACTTAACTTTAAAGATTAGTGTTAGCTTGTTTGTCATGTAGGTTTGTGGATCATTACTACTTCTTGTTGATCTTTGTTTCATTGCAGATCGATCACATTATTTGATGAATACTTTTGAAGATTCTTTGTGATAACACTTTTTTTATTGTGACTTTTGGTGCTGCCTTCTCTTCTTTCTTCTTTACTCTTTTTTAATTACTCTTTAAAAAAAATTCTATTAAGGCAAAGTATTATGTAATTTCAACTCTCTTCTTTATTTTTATCAGTTTTTTTCCACTTTTATAACTCTAAATTAAGATTAAGGGGGAGTGGTGGAGAATTAAACTTATTTGTACCATTCCTATAGTTTTTAGGCTTATCCTATGTCTTAAGGTGTGTGTGGAATTTTTATTTATGTGAATTATAAATTCACATAAATTTTGATTCCTTGAGGTGTTACTCATGTCTTTGTTCTCTTTTAGGATTTGGAGTAAATCCTTGCCCCACTTGGTATACACTTATATCCACTCTCTAAGCGAATACACCAAAATTGGCACACACAAAGGAGGATTTTAAGGTAATAATGAGATTCCTTGTAACTCTCATTCTTTTATTCTTGTTCTATAAAAAAGCCTTTTCTCATTCCTCACATTCTCAACACACAACTTATTATTGTTGTTATAATTATTACTCTTGTATCCTTGTGATTATTTTTGTCTAAATATATTATTTCTCTCTCTTATAACTTATTAATGCTATTGTACTTGTATTTCATTGTTTGGAAGCTTCTAATACATTGTGGAGTTTTTTTACCATTCGATAGTTTTTCTCACTTATCAAATCTTTTGTCACCGATGATTTGTGTCTTAATTGTATGAAGGTGATTTTATTATTTATCTTATAATTTTTTCATTTATTTAAATATTATTTTCATATAGGAAATAAATCTATCAAAAATTACACAAAATATTTTTTTCAAAAATTGAAAATTAGTAGTAAACTAGCAATCAAACCTACTTACGAGTTCAATAGAATCCTAGCCAGATAGGGAACTTTGGAGTACATCAAATATCATTGATAAAGGGGATATACCATGTGATATGGTTATCTTATACTCAGAGCTCAAATTTTATAAAATTTCAAAATACAAATGACTTTAAATTTCTATTCAAAGCACCTAATATACAACTTCTACACAAACTTCAAATATGCATATATTGAGCATCATTTGTCCAATTTTAAAACCATAAGTTGTATTGGAATCCAGATAATGAGATATTCCATATTATATAAAATTTTCAAACTTTTTAACTTTATCAAAAATTGCTAAAAAAATGTTACACAAATATTCTACTAGATTCTAAATATTGCCAAAAATAATGTCACAAATTGTTGTCCATAATATTTTTATAAAAATATAAAGTAAATTATATTGAACACACTATAAATTTTAATTTTGAGAGGAGACAAATAAAAACCACTATATCACCTCATACCAAAAGGAGGTCATCTTATTAGGGGCATATTTATAAACATGTTCTACATATTCAATTACAATTTGTAGATTCTCTAGATTTGGTAAGGCCATGCTTTGGAAGCATGGTCTCCACACATATTCATTATTTTGCATCTCCAAATTACAATATAGATATGTTTTAGAAACATGTCCTTCACATTGGTACTTAGTTTAGTTTTCAAAATTATCCATATATAGTGGGGGTATGCTTTAGAATCATGTTCTCCACACTTATACAGTTTCCAAATTGGCAAAAATACATAGTATATGATTCAAATTCATAGTTGTGATAAAATTCTATACATTGGTATCATTTTTTATACATAATTTTAGCATGAGACCTATCTAAGGTGTATATTCTATGTAATTTATTCCTAATATTTAAAAATACAAATCAGTTTCATATTTCAAAACACTTTTATGGATTATTACTACATTATGGACTTTTACATATTGATACCCTAGTCAAACTTTTATAGACTATATTGAGTCTTCATCATCTACAATAATTGGCTCTTATTTTTGGTTTTATTGGATGGATTAAATAATCTAGTCTCATCAAGTTTTGGGGTGAACTTTATTACATTACTCACCCTATACCAAGCTCTATATATACATATTTTTTTCACTTTACTTTTGTTGGTTGGGAAATGATACTCTTAATGACCAAAGCGCAACTCTTTTTATTTTGAGTTAGGGGCATGATCACATCCCAAATATACCAACTCTAGGTACAACACCACCATGCTAAAATTCAGTCAAAAACTTATAGGCTCAGTCATTTTCATGGCTAAAACATGGATGAGGTTTCAATCCCCATTTCTACTTCTCTATTTTCCAACACTCTAGAACCATTACTACATGACACATACACATATGTATTATATCCATGTTGTTTATTTATGCTACTTTTTATTATTATTTACATATAGAAATATATACATTATTTACTTTGTGGCATACTCTTGGTTGCAGGTAATTTTCAAACGAAAGGTTCAAGAAAAGTTCAAACAAAGATAAGGTGTGTTGTTCACACAATGGTGTGCATTTTATTTTCCTTTAAACTAGTATTTTTTTTGAATTGCTAGTTTAAAGGGAGGAGTATATAGAAACCCATTTTGGTATAAGTACACATATTTATATCTTCCTTGTATGTGTCTATCTTTTAACTTAGAATTAGACATCTAGTGATGTAGTCTCTTATGGACCTCTTTAGTTCCTTCTTATTTCAATTTATTTACCTACCCCATGGGCCTATATGTTATCTTATTTATCTTTATAAAATTTATGCCAAGGATACATCCTATTTTTTGTATTTTTTTAATCCCTTAGACACTTACATCAATTTTAAACACTAGTGTTGATGTTAATGTCTAGCTACAATGTAAGTGTTTAGGCTTATCTTCTTGTCATTTCTTATATACTTCACTTTTTAAAATAGCCCTATTTTGTTCATTATATTATTTTATTTTCACGTGTCACTATTTTTTAATTCAAAATCTATAGGTCCCTATATATACAAAGGCTATAGTCTAATTATGACACCTAACAATTTGATTTCACAACTATCTAATTATAATGTATTGTATATTTCAAGCTATAAAATTACACTACAATATTAGAAGCATTCAAAAATGTCAAATATTCTATTTCATTACTTATACCAAGGGTTACTAGGAGAAAGAACATATAGTCACATTGTTAAAATTTCACACACATGTCTAGGAGGGGGAACTACATGTGAGTCTAAGGTCCTCTTTGGAGTATTGTATATGTAGGAAATGCTTTAAAAAATGAGGTTGTTATGGGTATCTCAACTCACATGTTAACCCATTTTTACCAAGTTACAAGAGGTCCAATGAAAAGGATCTATGGTTTTGCTTATTATCTGAATCATGCATATAAGAAGACACATCCATTGATGTAAAATAGTTACACAAGTGATAATACAAGTGAGATGCAAATTTAGAACCATTAATATAAATATATTTGAATTTATACCTGTATCATAAGTAGACACTTATATTGATGCTACTTTCCCTGATTGATGTAACTATCTAGTAGAAAAAATAATCAAAATACATAATGAACAAGGTCAAGTTTTTTAAGGTATCCTTGTGATGATTCTTGATCATTGTCATATTCAAGAACATAACATCAAAAGATGTATAGTCTCTTTTATCCCTTAGCTACTTTGTACTTACTATATTTATTATGCATGCTTAAATTAATTATACTATTAAATTATTATATTACATTTATAAAATCTAAATATTACAATATTACATTCAAACAAATTTTATTGCTTCTATGTTTCTCTTATTAACTACAAAAATCATAAAACATTTAACCCTTGTATTTATTGTATGGATATTTGAATGTCATTATTGCTTTTTGGACATTTGACTAAGTCATGTCTCTTTTCTTGTGTGCATTTGAACATTGCCCATTTTTTGCAGTCTCTTTAGACCATTATCTTTTGACTTGATTTTGAGTAATCTTGTGTGTGTGACTATTTACTTGTTGAGTTTATATTGTTACTACCTATTCTTTATTATGATATTAGTTTAACCTGGTTATCAAATATAAAAATTAAAAGTAATCTATGTATGTAAATGAAAAGGAAGTAATGTACTTACCTAGTTATGATGCTAATGCAGTGCTAGATATGGAACATGTAGAAAGAAGCCTGGAATAAGATTTTAAAATAGTTGCCTAAGTATAAATTAAGTGCCTATATAGCTCTAGAAACTAACATCATCTTGGGGTGGTTTCATTTATGCTATTGTCTAAGTTCAATTCAAGTTTCCTATATGTAATACCTACTAGAAAAGGATGAAACCATGTGGATGCTTTTTGGTTTGTCTATACCTTTGCTCTGGTGCATTCAGATCTAGGTCATCGACTGTCTCTCTTCATGAAATTCTAAGACCCTAGTTTTTATATTCATGGTGACCTTGAAGAAAAATGGGTTAGTGGGAACATGGAGTCAAACTAACCCCAAATACCCCTTTATCAGTGGGCACTATTGACATAACCAATACTCTAAATAGGGCCTCAAACTGATGTAGTTCTCCCATACATGTTGTCTTTTGTGTGAATCATGTAATATGTGGAAAAGAAGTACAAAAATGACCTAACTTGTAACTTGGAACATTAGAATCTTTGGCTACTCCTTTAGTAAAATAGGGAAAATTTTCTTAATTGAATGCTCAATGGTATGAATACTAAGAATTTTTCCCATGTTGCTAGTTGAGGAATGAATAATGGTTGATATTATATTTATATAAATCCCTTTAGAGAATTAATTTTCACTAAAACACTTTAGTTGTCCATTATGATACATTTCATTTGTAAATTGGATGACTTTAATAAGGAACTAAAAGCTTGCATCAGGTCAGGACACTACTATCAATGCCAGTGTTTATCCTAGACATTAGTGTTTAGGGAGCAAGAGAGTAGGTATAGGCTCAAAAATTATAGAGATGGATTATAAGTACATTTTAAAATTTATGTGCAAGATATAAGGCCTGGCTCATCAACATATGACTGGTTAAACTAAAAGATAGTCCAAAGGGCACAAGATAGAGTAGATGTGAGACTTGTGAAAGTGGGAAAAGGTCAAAAACTGAGAGGAACAACCAAGGTCTAACATTTCCAAGTGGACCACAACATTCTACAAAGAAATGCTTTACCTTAAAAACATAATATAAAATATATTATTGATGACCATAAGTTTGAATTTGATGATCCTCTAAAGGAATTAGGTTCAACTTGGTGATCACCAAAAACATAAAATATTTAACAATCCTTTGTAATACCATTCTAAGAAGGAACCAAAAATGAAACTGGCATATAATGCACATCATTATCCATAATAATATGGTCACCCACTAGATGGGATTATTGGTACTTACACATGACATATACCTCTTATGGTTTAGAGACCCTTTATTTATTTTGATGATAGTGAGATTAAGGATTATGACTCTGATCTTCTTTCTTTATTCATTTGAGCATATATTTATAAACAACTTATATGCAATGTTATAATTGATATGGTACAAGTGATCATGTTTTCACCATGACATTACTTATGAACTTTAGTTATATTCATCATGATTTTCATCCTTATACTAGATCAGTTAGAGAATTCAATGGGACCTCCCATAAGGTTCTTGTAGAGATTGACCTACCTTTATAGGTTAGTCCTACACATGTGGTTACTATGTTTTCTTCATAACTTCCATGAGAATATTTGATATGTTATTTGGAAGACCTTGAATCTATACACTTTGAATAGTACCCTCTATAGTGCACGGGTGTGTTAAATACATTCATGCTAATTCAATAATTATAATTTACATAATTCCATATGAGCATCCTCTTGAACAAGAGAAACTTATACCCAAATAATTAATTACCAATCCTACTAAGGATAATTCAAAGCAAAATGGTAAGCAATATGTAATCCCCTTTACTAGGTTGCCAGTACTTGAGAAACCATTATATTAGAGACATATAATGGATTTCATGGAATCTCCATCTATACACACCATATTTAGATATTTAGAGTACCTACACATGTTCCTATTATGATTATTCTAAAGAAACCACAAATCACTCAATGATGGGTTCCATGAACCCCTACTCTTATTACTCATACTACTATTTCATGACCATAGAATCCTATTTTACATACATAGAGCATCATTGATATTACAATGATAGATATTAAGCCTATGCATTCTCCTTAACAACATCATAATATTATTAATCTAGGTTCATAGTGTAGATATATCTATGACCATCCATTAGATGGCATAATAGGATGATATTTACTTTTAAAACATTCCAAAATACCAAAAAGATAAAAAAAACATTCAAAATTCCAAAAATATATTAGGTACCTACATGTTATATTGGATCCTTAGAAGCTATTTATTAGTTATATGTTGATTTATGGAATATTTAATTACCCCTAAATATACACATGCATGTCACTATTATATTTTAGTATGATACATGCATACACAAATACGTGATTTAATTCTATATGTATGTTGGGTCTTCCCTTCCTTTACTCATGTCATGCAGACAATGAGGTCATCTGCTTCTTTGATCTTGATACACATAGGTTATATGGTTTGGTGATCATATTTAATTATCATGTTTGAGCTTACATATGTACCTATAAATGCATTTATCCATGATTATATCTTACACATGGTACTTGATATGTTATGCAATTGAAGTTTGTTTATAACATGTTTGATCCATGGGATACTATGATATGTTTTTCTAATTACTTATGCTTTACTTTATGTACTTCCTTAATTTCCTTTCCTTATTATTGCATTCCTTGTTCGAACATTTTAATATGCTCCTTTGCATGCAACCCCATACCTATATATGTTCTCTTTGATATTTGCATATGTTATTTCTTTTTTATGGACATTTTAATATGTCATTCTTGTTTTTATGGACATTTGACTAAGTCATGTCCCTTATCTTATTTGGAGTTTTAACATGCCCCTTGTTTGTGGTGTCTTTGAACCATTGCCTTTTGACTTGATTTTGAGTGTTCTTATGTGTGTTTTTGTTTGCTTGTTGAACTTGTAATATTACTATCTAGATGTTTCCATGATCCATGTAGCTTAGGCCTTCATGTGATCACATTGGTTCTATGTGCTTCATTTTTATATATACCTAGACATGTTCATTTTATATGCTACATGGTTCCATTCATAGATTATATGGTTGTCTTATCCTTTTAAGGTAATGTAGCTACTAGTTCCCATATTTCTTTCACCTTAAATGGGGGGCATATTAGTGAGGATATGTAATAGAGTCATTTTTTCCACACTTCTTACATTTTTTAGATTCAATGGGGGCATGATTTGGAAGCATTTCCTCCACACTTATTTGGTATTCAACATCTCAAGATTATACTGGGGACATGTTTTGGAAACATGTTCTCTACATTGATACTTATATCAGTTTTAATATTTCTCCACATTTAGTGGGGGCATGTTTTGTAATTAGTTTTCCACACTTACATAATTTTATAAATTGACCATAACACACATTTAAATGATTTAAATTCATTATTGGGGTAAAATTCTATACATTGGTACCATTGTTATACATATTTTCATCATGAAACATATTTAAAGTGCATATGATATGTAATTTATGCATAATATTGTAAAATCCAAATAATTTTTAGATTTCAAAACAATTTTATGGACTATTATCACATCATGGACTATTACATATTAATACCCCGATCAAACTTTATTGAGCTAATTCATTGAATTAGTTAGTTTAATTTTTGGTATGGTTGAGGTGATTAAATCAATCAGTATTTCCAAGTTTTTAGGTTTGGATTTATTGTATCATCTAACCTCACTAGGTTATAATTATCATTGGGTTAAACAGTTATGCTAATCTCAATTATCAAGGGTCAATTTGCCTTTGCTCCAAGGTTGGGAGCATGTGCTTATCTCTATCTCTATCTCTCTCCCCTTGGATATATGCACTTTAAATATTTATCTATATTTTTCATAATCTTAGTTTCATAGCCTTACAATGATACATATTTTTAAAATCATCTTGCCAATAAGTAAGGTGGTTACATGAACACACAGGTGTAATCTTAAACTTTGATATTTGAATTTAAATATATTGAAATTAATTTTAATTAAATATTATATGCACTAATTATATACTGTAACATTCTCTTAGTTATAGATCAGTCACTAGTAAAGCACTCAAGTTGGGCACATGCAAAGATAAGGTGTGTTACACACACCCATATACACATTCCTTTCCTTTAAAATAGAAATTTCATTACTATATTTGTTGAGTGTGGATCCCTTTGGGGTTATCAAATGACCATAGGAGTATATTTTGGGTGCCTAGAGAGATCCACAAATGTGGAGAGTGCATTTTCCCCCACTCTACCTTTTGTGGAACCTTACTCCACATGTGAGTGGAATATTCCTTATTTTATCTAATTTCTATGTTTCTATGTTTTATGGAGTTAGTTGTTAGATGCCTATTTTCCATGTTGAATTCTTTGATCTGAGGGAGTTGATTATTCATAATAAAAAGGGATTGCTTCCTTGTTTCTAGGATTTGGTTGTGATCACATGTTGTTGGAAAATTTGTCCTTTGAAGGTGGAGAGATAGACTTGGAAAGTTTCCTTTTGGGTAGGATTTTGAGTGAGCTTGTTGAGATGAAATTGAGTTGTCCTTGAGTGGATAATTCTTATCCTAGATAAGCATGGTGATTCTCTTCTCCTTTGGTGTAATTTCCCTCATTTTATACATATAAAGGTGTGGTGTGGCCTTTAGAGGTTGATGGTTTTATTTGTAGGGTGTGGCTTTGAGGATCAGAGTCAAAGTGCAAATATTTTTTTAAAGTGCAAGTGTTTATTGTAGGGTGTGGTATAGCACCTTGTGAGATACAATAAATTTTAGGTGTAGATGAAAGTGCAAAATTTATTTTTTTAGCATTTTCTACAAGAAATTTTCTATCTCTATGAAAGTTTGTTGTAGTCTTGTTTTTTATTATAGTTTATATTAAGAACTTTCTTTGTAGATGTAGCCCACATTGGATGAACCATAGTAGATCTATGTAATGTGTGTTTGATTATTGTTATCTTCATTTATTCTTTCATAATATCTATGATTTGAGGAATGTTTCTGTGATGCATGTTATTACATACTTTAGATCTGATTTATGGTCATATAAAATATGGTTTAAAAAAATTAATCCTTAACAGCTAGTATTAGAGCCATTGGTTATGTTTTTCTAAAGTGGTAAATCATAGGAAGGTTATTAGCTTGAGTGAGAGATGGTAAGCATTTCGGTTTATGAAAAATGTATATGGAATATTACCTATATCACAAGGAGCTACATTTCCCCTTGGAGGGGAAAGTTGAACAACCTATAAGTATTAATGATATAGATTGGTCATTACTTGACAGGAAGGCATTGGGAGCCATATAGTTATGCCTTGCATCTTCTATTATATTTAATATTTTTGATGAGAAAACCACAAATGATCTCATGGATAAACTTCAAAAGTTATATGAGAAATCCTCTACTTCTAATAAAAAATTTCTTATGAAAAGATTGTTTAACATGAAAATGTTTAAGAATGGTTCAATTTCTAGTCATTTAAATGATTTTAATACAATTGTAAGTATGCTCACTTCTATTGGAATTAAGTTTGATGATGAAGTTAGATATTTTCTAATATTATGTTATGTGCCTGATTGTTGGAATAGTTATGTTATGGTTGTGAGTAATACAGTCCCTGTCAAGGGAATCTTAAGTTTTGAGGATATTATAGGTGTGATCATTAGGGAAGAGATGTAAAGGAAAAACACTAGTGAATCATCTTTAGTTAATGCTTTGTTCATTGATACTAAATGGAGGTAAAAGGACAAGAGCAAAGGCAACTGTGTAAATTCAAAGGGTAGATCTAAGTTTAGATGTAGATCTAAGATGATATGATGGCATTGTGTGGAGAGTGGACACTCAAATAAGGATTGTTGGTCACTTTGGGATAAGAATAACAACAATGAGGAAATTAATGATGTAAATGTGACATCAAGTAAATCATGTTAGGATGCCTTAATTATTTCAATTTATAATTTTTATGACTTGTGTATTATTTTCAGGGGCTTCTTTTCATGCCACCCCACATAGGCATTATTTTACTGATTATATTCAAGAGAATCTAGGACATGTTTACCTTGGTGATGGTGAAGGATGTGAGATAGTAGGGAAAGGTTGTGTTCATGTTAACATGCAAAATGGGAACACATGGCTACTTAAGGATGTTATACACGTGCCTATGTTGAGACCAAATTTCGTTTCAGTGGGGCAATTGGGGAGTGAGGGATGTTTATTATTGTTTAATATAGATTCATGGAAAGTTACCAAAAGTGCTCTTGTGATTTCAAGAGGTAAGAAATTTGGTACTTTATATTTGACTAGTATTGTTGATTTTTGTGATTTAGTTTCTACAAAGAGAAATGTAATTATGTGGCACTATAGGCTCGGCCATATGAGCAATAAGGGCATAGAGATCTTAAAAGACAAATTGTATGGATTAAAAGATCTAGATTTAGACTTATATGAGAATTGTGTGTATGGGAACCTTAAGTGGGTTAACTTTTTGAAATTTAGACCCATAAAGAAATATCAAAAATTAGAGTTGGTACACTCATATGTATGGGGACCAGCTTAGGTATCTTTTATTGGTGGATCCAATTATTATGTTACTTTTATTGATGATGCAACTAAGAAATTTTGGGTTTATTGCATTAAAAATAAATCTGATGTATTTGACGCTTTTAATAAGTGGAAATCCTTGGTTGAGAATGAAATAGGTCTCAAATTGAAATGTCTAAGATCAGATAATGTAGGTGAGTATTGTATTAATGCTTTCAATGATTATTTTTATAATAATGGAATCCATAAGAAAAGAATAGTTCCAATAAATCCAAAGTATAATGTGGTATCTGAAAGGATGAATAGAACAATAATGAAACATGCTAGGAACTTGAGGTTACATGTAGGGTTGCCTTTATAGTTTTGGGTAGAAGTAGTTAGCATGACAATATATCTTATTAATAGAGGACCTTATATTCCTTTGGGTGGAGGCATTCTTGAATAATCTTGGTCTGATAATTTTTTTGATTATTCTTTTATTAAAGTCTTTAGATTTGAGGCTTTTTCTCTCATCAAGAAAGAGGATAGGACCAAGTTAGAGGCTAAATCATATAAATGTACATTTTTTGGATATGGTGAGGATGACTTTGGTTTCCAATTATGGAGAATTAAAGATAAGAAAATAATTCAATCTAGATATGTAACCTTTAATGAAAAATCCATGTATAAGGATCAGTTATAGGAATAGGATCAGGAACAGAAAGAGTATATAGTATTGGATGACATTGTGGATGGAAAAGTATCTAATGAATTATTTCAAGAATATTTTACACAAGAACCCCAAAATACTATGGTAAGAAGATCTTCTAGGGTAAGAACAGAACCAAAACATTTTTCTCCTTATTTGAATTATTTGTTACTCATAGATAATGGAGAACCAGAGTGTTATGAGGAAGCAATGTAGGTATATGCCAGGATGAAATGGGAACAAGCCATGGATGAAGAGCATATATCTCTCATGGAGAACCAAACATGGGATTAGGTAAGGTTACCCAAGGGAAAGAGTGAATTTCCAAACAATTGGTTCTTCAGAATAAAAGAAGAGGATGAAGGAAGAAAAAGGTATAAGTCTAGGATGGTGGTCAAAGGGTTTACATAGAAATTAGATATCAATTTTGATGATATTTTCTCTTTTGTTGTAAAAATGAATTTTATTAGGACTATTCTTGGTTTATTTGTAGTTGAGGATTTGCATTTAGAATAGTTAGATGTGAAAACTACTTTTATTCATGGTGAGTTGGATGAAGAGTTGTATATGAAGCAGTAAAAGGGATATGAGGTCAAAGGGAAGGATAACTATGTGTGTAGACTAAAGAAGAGCTTGTATGGCTTGAAAGAAGATCCATGATAATGGTATAAGAAATTTTATTATTTTAGGTTGGAACAAGAATATCAAATGGGTCATTCTAACCATTGCATTTACATCAAAATTTTTGATTATGGTTCCTTTATTATATTATGCTTTTATGTTGATGACATGTTAGTTTCAGGAAAGAACATACAACATATTCATATGCTCAAGAAATATCTTAGTGACTCCTTTTTTATGAAGGATTTGGGTGTTGCAAAGAAAATCCTTGGTATGGGGATTACTCATGATAGGAAGGAGAGGAAGCTAGTTTTATCCCAATCAGGGTATGTGAAGAAAGTGTTAGAAAGGTTTAACATGTTAGATGTTAAATCTATTGGTACTCCTTTGGCAGGCCAATTTAGATTATCAAAGGAGTAGTGTCCCAAGATGGAAGATTAAAAGCTTAAGATGTCCAAATTACCTTACTCATCAATAGTTGGAAGCTTGATGTATGTCATGGTTTGTACTAGGATGGATATTGCCCAAATAGTGAGAGTCGTGATCACATATATGAGTGATCCAGGTTATGAGCATTGACAAGTAGTAAAATAGATTCTTCAGTATTTTAGAGGAACTATGGATTTTTAATTATGTTATGGTGGATCAAATACCACTTTGCATGGTTATGTGGACTCAGATATGTTAGGATATATTGATAGCAAGAGAAGTATGATAGGTTATATATTTTCTATTGGAGATACAGTGGTTTGTTAGATTTCTAAGACATAAAAGGTTATGGCTTTATCAACTACAAAGGTGGAGTATATTACTGCCATAGAGGCTAGTAAGGAGATTAATTGGTTATAGGAGTTGTTTCAATATTTAGGGCATGAGTAGGAAGTTGGAAGACTACACAGTGATAGTCAAGGTGCTATCTTTTTGTAAGGAACTCTGATTTCCACTCGAGGACAAAAAAAATTTAGTTATGTTATCATTTAATTTGGATAGATTTGGAGGAGGACTTGATGAATCTAGAGAAGATTCATACTAGCTAGAATACTATGGATATGATAACCAAGGTGGTCACATTGGACAAGTTGAGACTATGTTCATATTTGGTTGGCGTTAATGGTCATGGAGTAGTGATATATTTTGTTTAGAAGAAATGGTCTCCAAGTGGGATAGTGTTGAGTGTGGATCCCTTTGGGGATATCGCATGACCATAGGAGTATATTTGGGGGCCTAGAGAGCTCCACAAATGTGGGGAGTGCATTTTCCCCATTCCACCTTTTATGGAACCTTGATCCACATGTGAGTGGAATATTCCTTAATTTATCTAATTTATATGTTTCATGTTTCTATGTTGACTTCTTTGATCTAAGGGAATTGGTTGTTCATTGGAAAAGAGGATGTCTTCCTTATTTCTAGGAGGTGGTTGTGATCACATATTGTTGGAAAATGTGTCCTTTGAAAGTGGATAGATAGAGTTGGCAAGTTTCCTTTTAGGTGGGCTTTTGGATGAGCTTGATAAGGTGGAACTAAGTTGTCTTTGAGTGGATAATGCTTATCTTGGATAAGCATGGTGAGTTTCTCCTCCTTTGGTGGAATTTCCCTCATTTGTTATATATACAAGTATAGTGTGGCCTTTAGAGGTTGATGGTTTTATTTGTAGGGTGTGGATTTGAAGATCAAAGTCAAAGTGTAGATGTTTTATCAAAGTACAAGTGTTTATTGTAGAGTGTGGTATAAAAACTTATGAGATATAGTAAAGTGTAGGTATAGTGAAAGTTTAGCATTTATTTGTACATCATTTTCTATAAGAGATTTTCTATCTCTATGAGAGTTCATTGTAGTCTTATTTTTTATTACAGTTTATATTGAAAACTTTCTTGGTGGATGTAGCCCACATTGGGTGAACCACAATAGATATGTGTTGTTGTTTTTATTCTTTTTCTCTCCATTTGTGTTTTCATAATATCTATGATTTGAGGATTGTTTTTGTAATGCATGTTATTTCATAATTTAGATTTGATTTATGGTCATATTAAATATGGTTTAAAGTTTTTAATTCATATCAATATTAAAGGCGCTATAAATGTAGATGGTATTTATGGATTATATAAGACCTTAATATTATACACTTGACAAATGTAGACCTTGGTTATTTCTCTCAGTTGTGGACTTTTCCTACTTCTGCAAGTCTCACATCTACTCTATCTTGTACCCTTTGGGCTATCTCTTAGTTTGATCAATATTATTCTAATGACCTAAGCTTTCTATCTTTCCTATAATGATTAAAATGTGCTTATCTTCCACATCTACAAGTTATAATCATCTACCTATTTTACCACTCCCTAGCATTAATGTTTAAGATAGACACTAGCATCGATGCTAGTGACCTGGCCCAAAGCAAGTCTTTAGTGCCCTAATGTCATATATTTTCCAATGAAACATATCCTAATGGTCAACCTATGTGATTTAATGCAATTTAATTCTCCAAATGAATTTATATAAATAAATATAAACCATCAGTCATTTCTCACCTAACAACATGGTTAAAATACCTAAAGAGACTAAGGAAACTTATCAAAGAATTCTATCAAGCATTTCAATTGTACAAAGCTTCTCTATTTTATCATATTTCCATATCAATCATGGGGATAACACATCTATAGTTCTAAAATATGGAAAGAACATCTTGATATCCCAATTTTCTAAGTTACAAGATAAGTCACTATTGTACTTATTTTACACATATTACATGATTCACACACAAGCCAACACACATGAAAGAGGTATATCAATTTGATTCCCTCTTCAAAGTACTTTTTATGTGGGTAGTGATCACTGATAGAGTGGTCTTTAAGGTTATCTGCACATCATGTACCCACTAACCTTTTTTCCCCTAATGTCACCATAAAGATGAAGAACTAGGCTTTTACAATTTCATGAGTGATAGTCCATGATCCAGATCTAAATGAACTAGAGTGAAGGTGAAGTCAAACCCAAAATAATCCAATTGTTGCATCATTTATTGATAGCTATTATTTATATGCACTTGCATTGAACCTAGATAGTAGCATCAACATAACTGTCACATGATGATATTAGTGTCCAAAGATCTTAATATAAAATTATGTTCTAAAATCATCTTCTAGTTTAGTTCCTACATGTTCTAGATCCAACACTACATTATCATCAAAACCAACTAATTACATTACTTTCTTTTCATTTCCATATATATCTTAGTTTTAATTTATATATTTAATCTATTCTTAGCTTTATAAATTTAATATATGTTATATATGAGTTTATCACCTAATTGGCATATTGTATATCTAATTATCACCCTTGTTCTTATTCATTTCTATATCCCCTATAATATTTATATAACTATAATCTAACCACATTTTAGGGTTAATCATTGTAGATGATATTTATTGATTATATAGCACCTCAGTCTTGTACACTTGGCAAACTCAAACATTAGTTGTTCCTCTTATTTTTGGACCTTTTCCACTTCCACAAGTCTTGTATCTACTCTATCTTATCACTCTTGTCCTATCTTTTAGTCTAACCAGTCTTATGTTGATGACCTAGGAGTTATGTCTTGCCCAAAATGCTTAATATGTACTTATCTTCCACCTCTTAAAATTTTGATCATATACCTACTTTTATTTTATTTGGACACCTACGTCTTGGACATACACTAGTATTGATGCTAGTGTCCTAATACGATGTAAGTGTCTACTACCCTAAGTCATATTTTTTTCAAATGAAATATATCCTAATGGTCATCCTAACTTCTTAAATGTGAGTTACTTATCCAAAAGGATAAATATAAATATAAGATCAACCTTCATTCATTCCTCACCTAGGAAAGATTTAATCAGACCAAGGTAATTTATCAAAGAATTTTATTAAGAATTAAATTGAGTAAATATTTTTTATTTTGTCCTCTTTCTATATCAGCCATAGGTACAACACATCTATAGGTCTAAATTACTATAGGATCAACTTAAGATCCCAATTTTCCAAGTGATAAACTAGGTCACTATTGCACTTACTTTCCACATGTTTCATGATTTACACATAAGCCAACATTTAGGGGATAACTACACTAGTTTGAGGCCCTATTCAAGGTATTGTCTATGTAAGTAGTGCCTACTAGTATAGGGATCTTTAGGGTTATCATGATATGGTGTACCCATTAACCCATTATTTACCAAGGTCACTATGAATATGAATAACTAGATGTGGAGTGATAGTCCATAACCCAAATCTTAATGCATCAGATCAAATGTGACATCAAACCCAAAATCATAGAATTGGTTGCATCTTTTTCTAATAGGTATTCAATATATGACACTTGTGTCAAAACCAAATAGTAGTGTCAATACAACCATCCTAGGTTGATGTTAGTATCCAGAGCTCTAGATGCAGTTAATCTAAAATCAGGTAATTATTCTAAAATTATCTTCCACTTTTCTTCTTATTTGTTTCAAATCTATAATGTGTCAACATCAAAACTATCTATTTATATTATTTCTCTCTCATTTCCATATATAACATAGTTGTACTTTTTATAATTAGCCTATTTTTGGTTTTATAAATTTAACATATGTTATTTCTAAGTTTATCACCTAGTAAACTTGATGTAGATCTAATTATTACCCTTGTACTTATTCATTTATGTGTCCCATTTAATTTATATATAACACAAATATAACCATATTTTAGGGTTAAAATTTTGGTGAACCTAATCTTTGAACATCAAACCTTAGGTCAATAAGTGTTGTTTTATTTTTCTATTTTCCTAATTATTAATATAAAAACTCATTTTCAAATGGAAGATAAAGAAACATTGATTACTCATATCAATAATAGCATAGCTTAATGGATCCATTTTTTATGTTACAAGAGATGAAATAAGTAAACAAGATAAAACTAAGGCTTCCTTACCTAGTGATGGAGAATCCTTAGAAGGTACTATAATTGATTCCATACCTATAAATACACCTACATCTAGAGGACACATATATTATTTCTTCAAAAATTTGTTTCATGAAACTACTATTGATACATATACCATGGGATTAACAAATGTTTTAGCATAAATATCTATTTTAGTTCGTATTACTACTCAAACCATGTTTACATCCCCTCTGGTGACTACCTACTTTTCTAATCTAAATCCCAATGGGTATATGGTTCAAACACTCCTTCAAGTTATAGAGACCTTAGAGGGAAAGGTTAAAAACATTAAATAAAATGTTTTAAAATATCATCATGCCAGCGATTCACAAGATGTGTTGCAAAACCCTTTTTCACATGAAATATCTTTCCACCCTTTGCTACCTAGTTTTGTTTCACTTAAGCTTTCATTTTATGATGAAAAGTAGGATCCTAAAAAAAAAACTTGAATATTTTTTGTGGCATGCCTTGACTATGCCTCCAATGATAAAATTTTGATCAAATTATATCCAACAAGCCTCAATGTCTATGATTTGAGGTGGTTCTATGATTTACCTCTCCAATTTGTGAAATCATTCGAATCTTTTTTATATAATATTTTAGCACACTTTTCCATTAGTATTTATGAAAAGGTTTCCTATGTTCAAATTACCAAAATAAAACAAGGAATTAATAAAAAAATAAATGAATATGTCTTGAGATATTAGACAATGCTAGTTAAAATGACCAATCCTATGGCATATAAGGAGTTACAAGACATATTCAAGCATATTTTGCCTACTTCTTTACATGAGTCCATTATTTTTAAGAAGTTAAAATATTTTAATAATTTATTCTATGTTATACAAGACTATTAAATGAATCTTATTTCATTAAATAATCTCAAGTATGTATCAAACACATAAACTGCATCTACATCTAATAGAAAATTCATAATTAAACCAAGTTATAAGGTAAAACCTCTTGATCCTAAAAAGGAAACAACCACCATAATTAACATAGTTTCATATTATCCTAATCATATTGTTTTATATAATACACCAAGGAGAAAATTATCCCATTTAATTGAGTCCTCATCTCCATTACTCTCATGATTAATAGAGTGTCATTTTATAGCTCTCCTTAATCCTACTAAGGTTGATATGACTTGACCTCTACCCAAAGGATATTATGAAAATTCTTATTGTGATTATCATCAAGGACTAGGGAATTCTACAAATAGATGATTTACCTTAAAAAACAAGATCAAATATCTTATTGATGACTAAAAATTTGCATTTGATGATCTCTAAAGGAATCAGGTTCACAACATACTAATCACCAAAAATAAAAAATATGTAATAATACTTTGTAAGCCCATTATGAGAAGGAACCAAAAGTGCAAATGGATTATAATGCACATCATCCTCCATAAAATCATGGGAACCCACTAGATGGGATTATTGGCACTTACACATGACATATACCTCATATGGTTCTAAGACCCGCTATTTATTTTGATGACAATGAGATAAAGATGGTAATTGATCTTCATTATTTATATTCGAGCATACCTTGATAAACACCCTATATTCAATGTTATGATTGATAATGGTGCAAGTGAGATTGTTTTCACCATGACATTACTTACACAACTAGGCTATACTCATCATGATTTGTGTATAAACATAATATTTTTAACTTTTATCAAATACTAATGATTTACATCTTATAAGAACCTATTGTGACTCAATCTCTCTAATTAGATGACTTAAGGGTTGAATTGGGAAAGGGGTGGGTAGATATTTGGTGCTTCATAGGATTTTTGTGCCTTATTTTCATATTATTTTCAATAAATTAATCTCCCAAAACCTTTTCTTAAGCTATTTCTCCTCCCTTGCACATTCCTCGAGTCTTTTCCTCTTTCTATCATTTTCCTTTCTTGGCACCCTTTTGACATATTCGATAAACTAGGTCAACATGGTTGACCTAGTGTATTTTAGGGTCACTTTAACTCTTTAGGTTTGTTAGCCTTCTGATCGATATAGCACAAACTTTAGGCATTAGCCCAAAAATGTGCTAAGTTGACCGGGTCGACCTAGCATAGCTAACTTATCAAAATGATTTTTAGGTGAGATACTACTATATATACAAGGTCATTCTAGTAATTTTCATAATATGCAATCAAGATTTATTATTTGCTTATGCTTCTTGATAATCTACTCTTACACCATTCTACTTGAGGAGTCTTAGCTTAGGTTTCTTATTTGGAGAATTTGGTCTTGTGGATAAGTCTTGGATGCTTTGGCATAACAAAGTGATCCTTATAAACCACAACAACCTCTTGTGAAGCCCCATTGGCTAAGTGAGAGATTGAATCATGATGGGCTCATATTCAAGTAGTATATTCTAATTTTGTTCTCCTCTCTTCTAGTAGATATAAGTAGCAGAAGTGTTGGCTCGAATAATAATACTCTTCATATTATATGTATTAGGGTGTTACTCATACTTACTTTATTTTAATTTCCCTATACATATTGGATTTCTTTGCATTTAACCCCTCACATTATGCCACAAGATTTATTGCACACTAGATTAGTTTAGTTTTCTTGTTATTAGAATAGTATACTCTCTTATTTGTTATCATAATTAAAATATCAAATCATAGGAATCTTTTAAGGTTGTTATGTGATTGTGTTTAACTGTAGAATTTGAAACCCTTCCTAACATGATATGTTGTTACAAGTGATAAAGTGATCCCCTAAATGGGTCTAGAAGATCCCCATATTAGTCATGTTCTTTCTTAACAAGTGTATATGCAATTAGAAGTGTAGGTGTGATCTATCTTATCCGATCTAGGAATAATTCATGTACATCATGTAATTCCAATTTCATACATTCTAGTGAACCCAACATGAATCCTATCCCACCATCGGTTAGATTGTCTTCATGTTTCTATTTTTTTGCTTTCTTATTCATTCTTTTTTTCATCATTTTTATCATATATTTTAACATATTAGTTTGATTCTATCAACCTAGTTATTTTTATCTATACACAAGAACAATCAACTAGATCGATTAGCTTGACCCAACACAATTTTTCAACAATTTTTAGACTTCTAGTTTAGCCTAGTAAGTTGACCTTGTACACATTTTTAGATTTTATAATAGGTTCCTATTTAGCTTAGTCGACTAGCTCGACCCAGTTCTATAGATTGGATCAATTTTCTCCAATGTTCTTGATTATGAATCTCCTTTATTTCTACCTTTAAACCATCAAGGGTAGTCTTTTTTTTATTGTATCTTTCCATTCTGTATTTTCTTTTCAAGTTTTTAGTCTTTAAAACTATGCCCACATAGCCAACTAAATCAACCTGGTCAACCCAGTTCTGTGTTTTGTGTATTATATAAAATAACTAGGTTGAACCAGTTCACCTATTAAGTTTTTGAGGCCCTATCTTTAGAAGTACTAGATTAACCCTATCGACCTAGTTCTATATGTTTTGCATATAGTGTTTTCATTATAACTTGTTTGAAAGTTGGAATTAACCTTATATGTTAATCACATATTTTCTTTTAATTATTTGCATGATTAGAATAATTCACATAGTCTAATTATGATGTTTTTAATTAACTATTTAGTTTCACTATTTCTATTTTATACACACATAGCCAAATCATATAACATCGACAAGTATTTTAAAATTTGATTACCCAGGCTAACCTACATGGATTTCATCACCAAGGGGGAAGTTGACTTGATGCTCTGGTCAAGTATAAATCATGGTTAATGGTATATTCTAGCTAAACACCCAACACCCTTATTGATGCAGTGTGTGAAGTGAGGGGGTAGCCCCAATATCAAGCTTGTATCATTGATATTATAGGCCCTTTCATCCTAAAATCACCTAAAACCATATATATATATATATATATATATATATATATATATATATATATTGATATCTATTACTTTGCTTATAGCCAACTCCCTATAATTTAAAATTATTTTTAATAATTTAATTAACATTCTAGGTTGCCCAATAACCTAGCTTTACTTTCCAAGTTGTCTACTTGCTTTTTGATCAATTGTGTGTGTAATAACTTTCATTAGCCAGCATTGGTGCAAGTTTTTGCTTTGTGTGCATCAATTGGATTTGCCAACATCAATTCAATTGACTGTCTATTTATTTTCAAAATTTACTTTCTTAGATTAGCTACAAAATTATCTTATTTTATTTCACATCTTGTCATCAATATTTTATTTTTCCCTATCTGTTGTACTAAGTCAACCTAGTCAACCCTATACTATCATAGACCATGCTTTCTACCCCTTTTCACTATGATAGGTCAACCTAGTCGACCCATTATAGTCTGTAGGTCTTGTTTTTACATTAGGTCAACTTGGTTGACCTAGTTCTATTTCCATCTTTCCCTTTTTATCAACCTAATTCTTCAAATCTTCTAATTACCATTTTGCTCATATTCCTTTGGTCAGAATGAGGTCTCCCATTATAATCTTTTTGGATAGTCTTAATCTATTTAGATCATATATGGGATGTTCATTTTTCCCTTTCTTTTCCTCCCAAGAACACCATCACTATTGGGGAATTTCTTCTCCTCCATCTACAAATTGTAACATGGTTCAAATAACACCTCAAGATGAATTTGATGGATCCAATCCTTTATACACCAACCCAAAAACCTCTCAAAATATTCAAACTAATGTGGGAGTGATTGACATAAGTTTATTTAATAATCCCACTAATAACTCTTCTTTTAATAATCCTCCTCCCAACACCAATTTTGGGAGTGCTCCTTCTAACACCAACCCACCACCTGATACAACTCAATTATTAGCCCAAGTGACTCAAAAAATGAACATTATGAGAAACTATTATACCAATCAATTGATCCAAATTAAACAACACTTGATCAATGTGGCTAATGAACCACCAATCATGCATCTTTAATCTAATCCTAATTGCATTCCTCCACCTCTTAGAGATGCTTCAGGTAATGTTATTACTTAGCCAATAATGAATAACAAGATGCTTCAAACCATTCAAAATGATCCTTTATCTTCCTTCATGATAGCTATTGACATCAATAAAATATCATCAACTGTCAAATATGATGGGACTAAAGACCTTGCCTCATTTCTTAAGGCCTTTAGTAATCTCTACAAAGAGTGGATCCAAACTAATACATTTGTTACTACTAAACTCTTAGTTAAAAATTTCACTGGTGATGTATTAGAATGGTATAATCAATTACCCCAACATTCTATTTGGCAACTTGAAGATTTGGTTAATCCTTTAGTTAAAGATTTTCAACATAATGATCTTCTTGAAAATTGTCTTAGCCATTTCATAAATGCTAAGCAATCTACTAACGAATTAGCTCAAGACTTTATTAAGAGATGGAAATACTTAGATCATAAAGCTAATCATAATATGTTTTCTAATAATGTATTCAAACTCTTTATCACTACTTTAACTATGACTCTTCAATACAAGATTAGAACCTTTGCTCAAACTCTTAATGAAGATATTAACCAATCTAAATGTCAAGACTTTCTGATGAAGAAATTGAACCTAACTCTAAACTTCTTAAAGGATATTTTCAAACATCCAATGATATCACCAGTAACACTTCTCAAACCAAAATGGGAGTTGCAAAAAATGATATTCCTTTACCATCTCACATACCTCTTTCAGTACATCAAATGAGACAATTTTTACTGCCCTCTAAACCTTTCATATATCTCAATTCTCCTCCAAAGTGGTATGATCCCAATATCTTTTATTGTTTTTGTAATGACATAGAGAATTCTCACAAATCTTGTAGAGGTATTTCTAAATGTGTTGTCTTTTACATGCTTGGTGATTCATTTGACCATGAAACCATGATAAAAAATCATCATCAAGAATACACTAATGCTTCTCAAAATTGATAATCCTCTAAAGATTATACATCTTATAACCAAAAAATTCTTCCCATAATAAATCAAATTCCAAGGATGTTTATACAATTGACATTGATTATGACCAATACTTTAACAAATCTTAATTTGTCAATATGAGTAAAGTCAACTATCATAAAAAACTAGCTCACAAAGATCCTGTTACCAAGCCTAAGAAACCTTATTGGGAGGAATAATTGCTTAAAGATACTACCACCATCAATATTGAATTAGAAACACCTGAGGAACAACTTCCTCCTTCTAATCCTCCGACCACATTTATTCCTCCAAAGTCTAATCTGTCTTATAAACCTCATGGATCTTCTTCTAATTCTCATTGGAATTTTCTTGAAGAACTTAACTCTATGCCATGTAAGATTCCTCTTATGGATTTGGTTCAAACTTTATCTTATCATTGTAAATTATTATGCCACAACTCCAAGAAATTGAAGATCCATCTTCACTAGATGAAGAACCACCTTTTATTGATTCTCAACCAACTAACATTAATACCATTGAATCTATGTGTCCCTCTTCCAAGCCTTATATTCAATTCCTTAAAGAGGACATGATTAATGATGAAATACTCTTTCATGCTGATGATATGTCTCTCTTCATCAAAATATCCATTAATACCACCCTTATTTTAAACTTTCTAGTTGATGAGGGTTCTGGTATTAATGTGACCTCTTTATGGCTTCTACAACAACTTGGTTATAATAAAGGTCATCTTAAACAAACCTATCTTACTTTTCATGATTTTGACAAGATTAATAAAAAGATACTTGTTTATATATGGCTTCCCTTAACCATTGGTACTAAGACCATTCAGATCAAACTCATGGTTATTGATCTTCTTTTATATTATAACATACTCTTTGGTCATCCATGGACTCATTGAATGAGGGTCATTTATTCTTTTGACAGTCAATGCATTAAATTTATACATAACATAAAATGTTATAAGCATGAAGTTGATCTCAACTCATGGAGTATCTAATTACCAAATCCTAAATCATAATATAATGTTCTTATGATCCCTAAAATTAATAATGATCCTTTACATGAGTTCATCAATATGAATCCAAATTTACAAGTCACTCTTGCAGATTTTGATGATTATGATCCCAATGAATTAAAACATACTTGTAATACCACCAAAATACCTCCATATATTTTGGAGTGGCTTCCTCCTCTTTTTCCAAAGGATCATATCATTCCTCTCATGGATGAGATTATTGATTCTCCCCCTCCATGTAATTCTCAAGATCCATTTTTACCTGAAGATGCTTTTACTTTCAATGATTTTAGAGTGGCTAAATTATTTCAATATCCTCTCACCATGTCTCCTCAAACATTCAGTAATCTTGGGATTTTGCCTTTTGAATATCCTCATGAATCTCAAGCATGCACAATTTCTCCCACATATGATGACAACTATATCATGGCCAAGCTCAATCTAGAGACTTGGATGTCTTACATTATCAAAAGACTTTATCCTAAATTCATGTTTTTAATTAAGATGAGCATACCATTTCTATATATAATAACTTAGAACCTAAGGGTTACATGCTTCTTATTAACCCTCCTTTTATCAATTATCATTTGGTGGTAGAGAAAATAACACCTTTCAAACCTCCTAAATTACTTTCATATTCTTTACCTCTTTTGGATCCTCTGATTTAATCTAATCCTTCTCCTATCAAAGAACTCATTAAAACTCCATCTACCTCTTCCACTCCATCTACTTCCTCTACTACTAAAATCACACTTGATGCTAAGGAAACCAATGTCCATCAAATACATTTTGAATATGATCACCATAGTAACCAAATTTTAGATCTATATGTAGATTTTGAGTATTGTGTTCCTCTTTCTACTTTACCTAATGATGAAGCTATTGGAAATATTGTCGTTGATGTCAAAGGTTTAGCATTATTGGTGATAAAGGCCCCATTGCATTTAATGTTGTTGGTAATAAATATATCTTGGCTAATATGATTTAATATTTATTTAATATTAATGAATATATTTTTGGTTGCATATGAGACAAAAGAAGGGCCCATGGAGAAGTTGAAGAGCCATGGGGTAAAGACAAAAGAAGGATGGGACGCATTTTACCATGAAGAGTCATCTTGGGGAATACCAAGAGTCACCAAGTGAAGACAAAAGAGTAAGGGCACAATTTCTCATGAAGGGACACTTTAAGGAATACGAAAAGTCACCAAAGATAAGGACAAAAGTGGGAAGGACGTTTTTGGTCATGAAGGGTCACCACATGACTTTTCAAATGCTTAGATATGAAAGGTCATCAATATTGGCTCCATTTTCCATGAGGATTGAAGGGTCACAAAGGGGGAAGGCCAAAGGTCATTTGGAATGCTATAAATAAAGGCTTGGGAAGCCATTTACAATATGGAAGTGAGAGGTTGATTTGATATTGTAATATCTAGCTTAGAAGAGCAATTGTGAGAGATGAATATGATTTGTATTTGTTATATATAGCTTAGAAGAGCAAAGGTGAGAGAGAGGAAGGAGATGTATTGATCTATCTTTTGTTGAGATATCAACATTGAGAGATATGTGTGTGGTATACACAAAGGGGTTGGTGCTCCTATGGGTTGGTGCTCATGAAGTGTTGTTCGGTTGGTGCTCGACAAAGGGGTTAGTGCTCTTGTGGGTTGGTGCTCATGAATAGTAGCTAGGTTGCTACTCGACAAAGGGGTTTGAAGCTCCCATGGGTTGGTGCTCATGAATTATAGCTAAGGTTTGTACTTGGCAAAGGGGTATGGTGCTCTTGTGGGTTTGTTCTCATGAATATATTTGAGATTGATTCTCCATGGTTTTTCCCACATTGGGTTTCCACGTTATATCTGGTGTCTCTCTCTATCTTGTGTGATGTTTATTGTTTGAGTTTTATTGCATATATTGAATGTTTGATTAAGTGGAATTTGATAAATGGAAAGTTCACCCCCCCCTCTCAGTATATTCCATGCTTAATAATTGGTATCAGAGCGGGTTCTTTTTTGAAAAGTTTTACATCTTGAAGGAAGATCGGGAAAACACGATGGCTGGGTCACAGGAAGGATTTTATACAAATAAGGCACTTTTGTTTGATGGGATGAATTATGCTTTTTGGAGCATGAGAATGAAGGTTTATTTGATGGCCCTTGGATTTGACATATGGAAAGTAGTGGTGGAGGAATATGAAGAGCCACAGACATCTACAATTACTCAAACAAAAAAGAAGGCAAGTGAATGTAATGCTAAATCTATAAATGCTATTTTATGTGGTTTATGTGAATCTAAATTTGTTAAAGTTATGCAATGTAAATCTTCTCATGAAACTTGGGTAAAACTTGAGAATATTTACAAAGTTGATGGAAAGGTTCAGCAAGCTAAGTTGCAAACTTTTAGAAGGTAGTTTGAAAGTTTGAAGATGGAAGAAGAAGAAGATATAACAAGTTATCTCTTATGAGTTGATCAGATAGTAAATCAGATTCAAGGTCTTGGAGAAACATTGGAAGAGTCAACGGTGGTACAAAACGTTTTGAGATCTCTAACAATGAGATATGATGCAAAGGTTTCGGCAATCGAGGAGATGAAGAATTTAGCCAAGCTAAAGATGGATGAGCTTCATGGTATTTTCATGGCATATGAGATGTGGACAGAACAAGATAAACCCTCAAAGAGAGAAGCAGCTTTCAAGACATCAAAGAAGGTGAAAGATAAGATTTAAGAATCAAGTGATAGTTCCAGTGATGATGAAGATGACAACAAAGCACTTTTCATTCACAGGCCAAAAAGAGGAACAAGTAAATATCAAGGGAAATTACCTTTTAAATGTTTTAATTGTAGAAAGATTGGACTTTTTTCAGCTAGATGCCCAAATAAGGTTAATGATGAAGAAGAAGAAAAGCCTACATACAAGAAGAATTTCAAAGGCAAATCCAAGAAGGGATTCGAGAAGAAGAGCCTGTATTCTAAGGATCCTAGCTCAGTTGAAGATAGTGGAGTCAACAATTCAGAAGAAGAAGAGACTCTATTCATGGCCATACATGATAATCAAGAAGAAGAAGAGGAGGAAGTTGAAGTAGATATGGAAGGAGAACTCGATTGTGCCTTAGAAGAGTTAGAAGTTGTTCAGAAGAAGAATCGAAGATTAAAGTGCCAGATCGAGAAAAATGAACAAGAGTCAAAGGAAATGATTGAAGATCTACAAGCACACTTTGAAGAAGCCAAGAAGAATGAAGAAGATCTCAAAGCATAGTTGGAAATAGCAAGAAAAGATTGTGAAAGGTATGTTATTGAAATTGCCTCTTTAAAAGAAGATATTCAGAAAGCAGTTAATGATAAAGTAGTTAGTGATTCAAAATTTGAGGATAGCACTAACATGTTGAATAAGATATTGGAAAGTCAAAAAGCATATTCAGATAAGACTAGGATCAATTTTGAAAAGAAAAAGAGCTATGTTGAAGCTCTTACACAAGAGGAAATAAAAAGGGGAGAAGAGAAAAATATAGAGGACATTCCAAACAGTGAAGTCTGGAGAGAACAAAGCTACAAAAGGCAATCAGTTCAGAGATATACAAATAGGTCTTATTTTTATGGCTATTGTTTTTATTGTAATGGATATGGTCACAAGAAATTATAATGTAGAAAAAGAGCTAACAATTTTAGAAATAAGGAGAAGGAAAGTCAAATAGAGTCAAGTATAAGCCACAACTCTTTTGCTCCTCTATCAAGCTTTGATGAAGAGACCATAGTATGCTACAAGTGCAACAATTTCGGACACATAGCTCAGTATTGCAGAAGCGTGTTCGAGTCAGTTAAGAAGGATCAGAGTTTCAAAGCTCCATTCATCAAGAAGAAGAATCAGAGTGTCAAAGATCTATTCATCAAGAAGAAGGTTCAGACATGTTCATGGTAGAAGAAACAATCTAAAGATTCAATGATGGTTCAGACAACACTGCATGTAAGAGGTAAAGATCAGCCATGGTTAATTGATATCAAATGTTTGAGGCATATGACTGGAGATAAAATTAAATTCATATCTCTAAAGAAGATCAATGGTGGTACAGTGAGGTTCAGAGATAAAACCACTACCAAGATAGCTAGAAAAGGTACTTTGAGTTTGCATTATGGTAGAACTAAGACTAAAAATGTTTTGTATGTAAAAGCTCCTAAGCATTATCTGTTGAGTGTTAATCAAATTTGTAATAAAGGATACACATTAAGGTTTCATGCTGAAGGTTGTGAGATTAGAAGAAGAGATTCAAATGAGTTGATTGCAGATGCTCAAAGGATAGGGAACAATGTATATGTATTGTCAGATATCTTCTCAAAGGCACGATCAAAGGATACATTCAAAGATTGGTGAGAGGAGTTGGGAGTAATTTATATTACTTCTTGCCATTGATGTTTAGCATCAAGTGAGGGGGAGCTAAGTTTTAGCTCTAGGTAGGCCCTTTGCCATTGATGTCAAAGGGGGAGAATAACAGGTACAGGTACAAGTGCAGAAAATAGGTACAGGGACAGGTACAGGTTGTTACAGTAAGGGGGAGTTACTGTATGTTTTTAGATGACGGTATATGTAGATGATAGGATGTGCAGGTGATAGGATGTGGAAATTTTAGAATTGAGGTTTCCATCAATGATAAAGGGGGAGATTGTTGGAAATATTGTCATTGATGTCAAAGGTTTAGCATTATTGGTGATAAAGGCCCCATTGCATTTAATGTTTTGGTAATAAATATATCTTGGCTAATATGAGTTAATATTTATTTAATATTAATGAATGTATTTTTCGTTGCATATGAGACAAAAGAAGGGCCCATGGAGAAGTCAAAGAGCCATGGGGTAAAGACAAAAGAAGGATGGGATGTATTTTCCCATGAAGAGTCATATTGGGGAATACCAGGAGTCACCAAGTGAAGACAAAAGAGTAAGGGTGCAATTTCTCATGAAGGGACACTTTAAGGAATATAAAAAGTCACCAAAGATAAGGACAAAAGTGGGAAGGATGTTTTTGGTCATGAAGGGTCACCACATGACTTTTCAAATGCTTGGATATGAAGGGTCATCCAGGATTGGCACCATTTTCCATGAGGATTGAAGGGTCACAAAGGGGGAAGGCCAAAGGTCATTTGGAATGCTATAAATAAAGGCTTGGGAAGCCATTTGTAATATGGAAGTGAGAGGTTGATTTGATATTGTAATATCTAGCTTAGAAGAGCAATTGTTAGAGATGAATATGATTTGTATTTGTTATATCTAGCTTAGAAGAGAAAAGGTGAGAGAGAGGAAGGAGATGTTGTATTGATCTATCATTTATTGAGATAGCAACATTGAGAGATAGGTGTGTGGTATACACAAAGGGGTTGGTGCTCCTGTGGGTTGGTGCTCACGAATTGTTGTTGGGTTGGTGCTCGAAAAATGGGTTGGTGCTCTTGTGGGTTGGTGCTCATGAATTATAGCTGAGGTTTGTACTTGGAAAAGGGGTATGGTGCTCCTATGGGTTTGTTCTCATGAATATATTTGATATTGATTCTCTATGATTTTTTCCACATTGGGTTTCCACGTTATATTTGGTGTCTCTCTCTATCTTGTGTGATGTTTATTGTTTGAGTTTTATTGCATATCTTGAATGTTTGATTAAGTGGAATTTGATAAAGGGAAAGTTTTATAAGATATATAATATACTGATTCACCCCCCCCTCCTCTCAGTATATTCCATGCTTAATAGAAGCTATTCTTTAATTAATTTATACTCCAGAACCTCAACTCCCTTGACAACATCATAAACTTGGAAACTAAAAAAACTAAAACTCCTCGCTTCAACAACTTTGTCACTAGCATTAATCCTAAAACTAATCCAATTTCATCCTTACCCAATGCACCATAAAACTTTCAAGATGGTAATGCCATGATTATTGAAGAAAAAACTCATATTGAATATGGTACTCCCTTGTGACCTTGATCGATCATAATTTCCAAAGAACTCTCACCCTCTGAACATGATAATTTTATCCTATTTTTTGATAGTATCAAGAGGCATTCTCTCAGTCTTACCAAGACATGCCTAACATTAACCCTAGCATAGTGGTCCATAACATCATTACCTATCTTGATGCCAAACCTATGTGTTAGAAGCAATGTAAATTTCCTCCCAAAGTTACCAACTTATTCCATAAGAAAATCATCAAACTACTCGATTCTAAATTTTTTAAACTTGTGGATTTTTCTGAATGGGTTTCCAATATTATTTCTATTTAAAAAAATGACACTATGGTCATTCATATTTGCATTGATTTCTACAATCTTAAACTTGCTTCTCCTAAAGACAACTTTCTTTTGCCTTCAATAGATGCCATTGCCGATTCCATGGCTAGATATGAAATTTTATCTCTTATGGATGGATTTTTAAGATACTATAAGATTCATATAGCTCTTAAGGACCAATATAAGACTAATTTCACCATGAAATTGGGCACCTATTGTTATATTAAAATTTCCTTCGATCTCAAAAATGTTGGGTCCACTTACCAACGTGTAATGACTCATATCTTTCATGACTTCATCCATAAAATTTTCAAAACATATGTGGATGATCTTATCACCAAATCCAAACACTGTACCAATCATCTTTTTGATCTTTCCATCATCTTTAACAGTCTCATCAAATATAAATTCCAACATAATCCTTTCAAATGTGTCTTTGGAGTTACTTCTATAAAATTATTATGATTCTTATTCTCTCTCCATGGCATTGATGTTGATTTAACCAAGATTAATGATATTATGGACATGCCTATTCCTCATTATATTCTTGATATTCATACCTATTTAGGCAAACTTGGAGTAATTAGATGATTTGTTCCCAAGATGGGTTATTGAATTCACTCTATTAATTCCCTTCTAAAAAAGGTACAACCTTGTATTGGATGGATCCATGTCAAAAAACATTTGACAGTATGAAAGAGTCATTACTTCATCCACTTACACTTCATCCTCCTTCCAATGATAGACCTATGATTCTCTATACTTATTCCAAACCCATATTACTAGCGGCAATGCTTGCCCAACAAGATGATACATGCAAGGATTATGTCAGATACTATATTAGTCAAGGCCTTATCAATTATGAGACATGTTATACCAAAGTTAAGTGTGATTACCTCGCTATCTATTTTGTAGATGAAAAACTTCATCACTACATGATTTACCAAACCACTTATGTCATTATTCATTTTGACCCCCTTAGTCATTTCTTCTCTAAATAATTTCTTCCTCGAAATAGAATTGGCAAGTGGATGGTCTTATTTATGGAATTCAATGTTCACATCATCATGTAAAAAGATGATAAATGGCAAGTCATACCTGACCAAATTTTTGTAGCTCCTATTCTAACCACTTCTTCCCTTCAAGATAAATTTCTAGATGATAACATCCTTTAAATTAAAGGTCTTAATCAATCAATTTCTCTTAAATATTATTTTCATAGCTTTAGTATCGATCTTGAAGCTAATTAACCTGATGAATGTTCTAATTCCTTTGGTACTACTAAATTAAAGGTAATTATCAAAGAGCTTAAAATTAATGTTGACTTACATGAGGATACTTGAACCCTTCACTTTGATTGTGTTAAATGCCTTTGAAGAGCTAGGGTAGGTTGCATTCTCACTAGTCCTCTTGGCAAGATAATTCCTTTAGCTTTCCATTTTACATTTGATATCATCAACAATATGGTCAAGTAAAAATCTCTTATCTTAGGTATGAGAGATTCTATTGATTTAGACATACAATATCTATATGCTTTAGGTGATTCTTAACTCATTTTCCATCAAGTAAGTGGTGCATATCAATGTAAAAGTGAAAACCTTATCACCTATCATCAAATTTCAATCACTCTTGCTAAAAAATTTGTCTCTTTTACAATTGAGCCTATTACTAGAGATCAAAATTCCATTGTTGATTCTCTTGCCTCTTCAGCTTCTCTTTTTCATCCACATCAAGTTCTTTTTTATCCTTATTTTATCATACAAATAATCAAATTTCCATCATCTACCCACCATTTGAATTAATTTATTTGTCATGTTGAACCTGTTACCATTTGATAAATCCCTTGGTATCAAGATATCATCCAATACTTATAACATCAAACTAATCCACTTAACTTGGATTCTCATGAAAATACACATCTTCATAAACAAGCTTTCAAGTACATATTTAAACAAAATATCCTTTATTATATCAATGTCAAAGGTACCTTAATCCATTGTGTCATGAAATATGAGGTCCCTCCTCTACTTGAACAAGAACATGGGGGCATTTATAGTGGTCACTATAGCAGACATGTTACATCTTGCAAATGCCTATGTATGGGTTACTATTGGCCTACTCTAGAACAAGATGCTATTGAATATGCTAAAAACTGTAATCCTTGTCAGTTTCATGATGATCTCATTCATTCACCACCAACTAAACTTCAAAACATGGAAATTATATATATATGGATTCGATCTCATTAGTAAACTTCCTCACTCCCAAGATGGACATGTCTTTATTATCACCACTACCAATTAATTTACTAAGTAGGTTAAATCCATGCCCCTTATCAATGTCATCAATCCTACCATATCTAAATTCATTCTAAACAAAATCATTTACCATTTTGGCATTCCTTGCACCATCATTTCCAATAATGGTGGTAATTTTAAAAATAAACATATCAAACAACTTTGCACCAAATTCAAAATCAATCACAAGTTTTCCACTCCTTATCATCCATAGTGTAATTTTCAAGTTGAGGCCACTAACAAAACTCTCATTAAAATTCTTCAAAAAACAATTTATGAAACCTGCACGGATTGACATCTTCATCTGTATCCCATACTTTAGGCCTATCAAGCTAGCATTCATACTACCACTAGAGTAACTCCATTTTCTCTAGTCTATTATTCTGAGTTGGTTCTTCCTCTTGAAGTTGAGCTTCTTTCTCTTTGCATATCATTTCATGGCATCATTCTTGATTAATAATTGCATGAGGCTCACCTTCTTTCCCTTTATCTATGTGATGAATGTTGTCTCTATGCCTTATAACATAACAACCAATATAAGGCTCACATTGCTCGACAACATAATAAACATGTTAACATCCACACATTTAATGTTGGTGATCTTGTCCTTAAATTAGATTACACCCATGAAAAATAAGGTAAATATGCCCAAAAATGGTGGGGCCCATGCTTAATTAAATATATCCTTGGTATAAGTGCTTGTCACCTTCAAACCAATGAAGGTCATGTTTTCAAGCAACCCACAAATGCTCGATTCTTAAAAAATAATTTGCCTAATCATTTCCTTCTTATCATGATTTCTATCTATATCTATCTAATACTTTTTTTATGTTACTTAATCACAACTCTTTCTCTCTACAATAGTTCCCTCTTGTTCACAAAGATTTAGTCCTCCCTTTTTCATGTTTTAGTTTCTTGATGTACCATAGTCTTCATTATCTTATTTTTCATTCTCCTTCTGTTCACCAATCTTGATTTGGTACCCCTTAGAATTTTTATTCTATGATTTTATTCATAATACTACAAATACGAGACCCTAGTACTCCTCACAAAAGTACCATCTCTCATTTTACTTAGTGTTTATTACACTCATTTTGCTTGATAATTTTGATTTAGCACCCCTTGGGTTTTTCTTTTATTCAGTTTCAAGGTAAGACTATGGATAGGACCTGACCCCATTCTTTTCATGTTCTTTGTGATCCTTTTTATTAGACATTATTCTTTGCTTCTTTTTCTAGATGGAAATTTCATAACAATCTATGTTAGCATGTTTTCCTCCATTTCCCTCAGTCTTATGATAATGAATCACACCTTTGTTGTCATTATATCCCTCTTTTTTCCCTTCGTCACCTTTTTTTTGTGATTTGAAGTAATTCAAACTATTCCATGTGTCATTACTCTTGATTTCCCATTTCTCTCATCTCCTCATTGGATCAAACATATTTGAAGTCAAGATAACACTTTTATTTAACCTAGAATTACAAGACTCTTAGACCCCATGCTCTTTGACGTTCTCTCTCTTAGCAACCTTGTCCCAATTTTTCAAATGAAAGTCATCTTTAGCACCCATGTTTGTCTTTCAAATCTATATGGAGGAGGAATCTAAAAAAACCATCAAAAGAAAGTTAAAAGCCAAATCATTTGAAACAAAAGGCAATGATATCTAAAAGGCAACATACACATCTCAAAAGTCAAAATCACATCCAAAGATGTGATTACAAGGACATCTCCTATTTCCAATCGAGGTTCAAACTCCATAATCAGCTTCACATAGAGCTGAAATTCTTTAGGCTACAGTAGGCTCATAGATTAGAATAGGTGAATTCAAAAAAATCTATGGTGTTACCTACTTTCTCATGCAAGTACCCAATCTTCATAGTAGACCAATGGCTTTGTAAGGGGTCTTGAAGAATAGGGAAAACATTGTTGGGAGTTAGGTCCATTTTACTTTTCATGCATATAATCTTCATAGGATGATCTATATACTCCATTGGTTAACCTAAGACTTTTGTAACTAAGAAAAATTATTCAAAATCCCTATGGTAGATAGTCCTCTTGTTTTGACAAATCAAACTTGAGTGTCTTGATTTCGATAAAGAGTTTCTCTACCTTGGTTTTTCCTTCATTCTCCACTCCACCCATTTCATCTCCCCACTTGACATCCAAATTGTGATTCTAAATCCATTTTCCCTCTTTTTAAAATTATTTCTTCTTCATATCCTAAAAACATGCTGGCACTACTTTGTTTTAGTTTTATTTATCTTTAAATGCAAAAGAACATGTTTGAGAAACTATGGATCACCTTTTTCTTTAACACCATAAAATTTCTATTTCTATATTTGTTTTACTTACCATTTACCACTTATTTTGTTGTTTTGCTATTACAACACCTGTTTTTATACCCTTTTTCCATTGTTGAGCGAGATGTGGGTTATTACTGTTCACTCATCAATGTTGTTTTCCCTTTTATGCACTTTTTTCCATTATTGAGTGAGATGTAGATTGTTATTGTTCACTCCTCAATTTTGTTTTACCATTTTTTTTCTTGTTACCATTGATTTATCATGCTTATCATTCCTTTTTAAACATGTATCCTTGCTTTGAATTGGTGAGTTTGCCTTTTCTTACTTGAGGTTTACTTGTTTGAGTTTTTTTTTCTTTGAGTAGCCTTAGCCTTTTGGTTACCCAATTTACTCTTGTTTACTTGGTCATTTGGTCTAACATAGCACTTGTCACCCAGCTTTCCAAATTCCCAAGTATGTCCCATCCACACAACACCAATTATCTTAGCTTTTATTACATTTGTTTATTTTTTCTCCTTAGTTTTTTTTATTCTTAGGTTTGTTGAAAGTAGTCTCTATGCCCTACACAATCAAAACTAAAAACACAACTAACAATCATCTTGTGATAAAGGTAAGTCAAGGTACACATCATTTTTACTTTCTAGTTATTTCAAATTTAGTTAGTTTACCTTTCTATCATTTAATTTTAGTTATTTTATGCTTTTTAAAATAATACAACTTTTTTTTTAGCATCAACATTGTGTGTGTCCTTATTTTCTTTATTAAATCAATATCCCTTATTACAACTTAGTGACACGTGATGAGATTTGAGTGGGGAATATATATATATATATATATATATATATATATATATATATATATATATATATATATATATATATATATATATATATATATATATAGACACACACACACACACATAATATTTTTAAGTTTTATCAAATATTGATGCTTTACATCTTGTAGAAACCCATCATGACTCATTCTCTTTGAGTGTATTCCTTAATGGGTGCATTGGGAAAGGGGTGGGTAGACCTTTGGTGCTTTGTAGGAGTTTTGTCCCTTATTGCTACATTATTTTGAATCCATTCATCTCCTAAAACCTTTTCTTAAGATATTTATTCTCCTTTGCACATTCCTCTGGTCTATTCCTCTTTATATCCTTCTTCTCCTTTCTTGGCACCCTTTTGACCTATTCATCAAACTAGGTCAACCTAGTTGACCTAGTGTAGTTTAGGGTCACTTTAACTCTTTAGGTTTGTTAGCCTTCTAGCTAAGCTAGCACAAACTTTAGGCATTATCTCAAAAATGTGCTAGGTTGATCGGGTCGACTTAGCATAGCTGACATGTCTGAATGATCTTTGAGTAAGATACTACTATATATACAAGTTCATTTTAGTCATTTTCATAATATGAAATCAAGCGTTATTATTCACTCATGCTTCTTCATAATTTGATCTTCTACCATTCTACTTGAGGATTTTTATCTTAAATATCTTACTTTGAGAATCTAGTCTTATGAATAAGTCTTAGATGATTTGTCCTAACAAAGTGATCTTTGTGACCTACAATAATCTCTTGCAAATCCCCATTGGCCAAGGGAGAGATTGAATCACGATGGGTTCACATTTAGGTAAGTATATTCTAACTTTTTTCTCCTCTCTTTTGGTAGATAGAAGTAGCATAAGTGTTGGATTGAATAATATTACTCTTCATATTCTATGTATTAGGGTGTGACTCATAATTACTTTATTTGAAGTTTATTATACATATTGGATTGCTTTGCATCTAACCCCTCACATTATGCCACATGCTTTGGTGTCAACTAGAGTAGTTTAATTTTCTTATTATTAAAATAGTTTAATCTCTTTTTTGTTAGCATAAGTGAAATATCAAATCATAGGACTCTTTTAGGGTTGTGTAATTGTGTTAGACTATAGACTTTAGAACCCTTCCTAACATGATATGTTGTGACAAGTGATACAAGTGATACCCTAATCATGTTTATCAAATCCCCATATTGGTCATGCTCCCACTTAACAAGTGTATACCCAATCAAAAGTGTAGGTGTGCTCTATCTTATCTGATCTAGGATTAATTCATGTACATCATGTAATTCTAATTTCATACAATTTACATCCTTTTATGAGATTAGTTAGAGAATTTGATGGGACCTCCTAGAAGATTCTTGGTAAGATTAACCTACCTTTATAGGTTGGTACCGCACATGTGGCTACTACATTTTCAATCATACCATCCATGGGAATATTTGATATGTTATTGGGAAGATCTTTCATTCATACACTTTGAGTAGTACCCTCTATAGTACATGGGTGTGTTAAATACATTTATGCCAATTGAGTAATTATAATTTTTGGACTTATATATGAACATCCTCTTGAACAAGATAAACTTATACTTAGATAGTTAATTACTAATCTTACTAAGGTTATTTCATTGTAAAAGGGAAATCAATAAGCAATCCACTTTACTAGGTGGCTAGTACTTGAGAGACCATTACATCATAGACATACATTAGATTCCATAGAATCCCCATTTACTATGCACCATGTTTAGATATATAGAACACTTACAAATGTTCCTATTATACCTATTTTAAATAAACCATAGATCAATAACTAATGGGTTCCATGAACCCCTAATCCTATTACTCATACTACTACTTCATGACCATAGAGTCTTATTTTACATACTGATAATACAATGATATATATTGAACCTATATGTACTCCTTATCAACATCACATGATTATTATAATATGGTTGTAGTGTTGAGATATATATGACCATAATTGGATGGCATCATAGGATGATCTTTCATTTTCAAACATTCTAAAATACCCAAAAAATAAAAAACATTCAAAAATTCAAAAATATTTTAGGAAAGTACACATTTTATGGAATCCTTGGCATATATGTGTTATTTATATGTTGATAGATGGCATATTCAATTACTTATACATACACATGTGTTTTACACTCATATTTGAGTCTAATACAGGAATACACAAATACATTGTTTATTCCTATTTTGGATGTTGGGCCTTCCCTCTACTTATATAATGTAGACATTAGTGCCATCCACTTCTTTGATCTTGATACAAATAATCTATCTAGTTCAACGATCATATTCTATTATCATGTTTGAGATTAAATATGTACCTACACATGAATTTATATATGATTATATCTTCCATAGGGTACTTTATATGTTATACACTTGACATTTTTTCCTTACACATTAAATCCATGGGCTACTATGACATGTTTATGTTGTTTGATTATGATTTAATTTATGCAATTCATTGAGTGTCTTTCCTTGATATTATAATCCTTGTTTGAGCATTTTAATATGCTCTGTTACTTGAATCCCTCATGCTTATGTATGATTTCTATGAAATTTGAATATGTCATTATTTATTGTATGGATATTTTATTATGTCATTCTTGATTTTATCAACATTTGACTAAGTCATGTCCCTTCACTTGTGTGACATTGGAATATACCCATTTTTATGATCTCCTTCAACCATTGCCCTTGGACATGCTTTTGAGTGTTCTTGTGTGTGTACTTGTGTGTGTGTGTGTGTGTGTGTGTGTGTGTGTGTGTGTGTGTTGCCATAATATTTATCATGCATATTATGCCTTCATATGATCATATTATTTCTATGTACTTCAATGATATATCTAACTAGACATATTCCTTCTATATCCTATAGGTTTCCATTCACATATTATACAATTGTATTATCCTTTTGAGGTAAGGTAACTACTAGTTCCTATCTTTACCTCACCTAAAATGGGGATAATATTATTGGGGGCATGTCATAGAGGCATGTTCTCTACACTTGGAATAGTTTTTATATTTATTAGTGCCATGCTTTGGAAGCATGTTATTCACACTTATTCAATATTCATCATCTCTATATCATATTTGAGGCATGTTTTAGAAACATGTTCTACACATTGTTACTTATATTAGTTTTTCAAATTTATCCATTTATAGTGGGGGGCATACTTTAGAAGAATGTTCTCCACACATACACATAGTTATAAGATTTAGATTCACATTTGTGGTAGAATGGTATACATTGGTACCATTGTTATACATAGTTTAAACATGAGACATATATAAGGTGCATATTTTATGCAATTTACATCTAATATTACAAAATCCAAATTAGTTTCACGTTCTAAAAATCTTTTATGAACTATTACAACATCACATATTTTTATGTACTGATACCCTGATCAGACTTCTATTAAATTTATAGAGCTAATATTTTGCAGTAGTTGATTTGATTTTTGTATGGTTTTATTACTTATTTGTACCAAAATGGGTGTTTCTATGCTTATTAATATGTATATATAAGATTAAAAATGGGTTAGTGGGCACATGGTGTCAATTTGACACCAAATACCCCTTTATTAATCAATATTGCCTACATATCCAATAATCTAAAAAGGGCCTCAAATAAATGTATCTCTCTCCTATGTTTTGGATTGTGTGAGAATCAGGAAATACATGGAAAGAAAATGAAATAATGACCTAGCTTATAACTTGACAAATCAAGATCTTGAGCTACTCCTTTAATAATTCAGACTTGTATATGTCATGTCCCTATAACCAATATGTAAATAAGTGAAAATATGGAAGCTTTGATCAATTTAATGCTTGATAAATTGCTTTGATAAGTTGCCTTAGTATTTTTAGGTGATAATTAATGAGGATTGATCTTGTGTTTATATCAATTCATTTGGAAAAGGGACTCACACTAAATCACTTAGGTTGACCATTTGGATACATTTCATTTACAAAATAGATGACTTTAGTGCATTAGAAACTTGTGTCAAGTAAAAACACTAGTTTTGACACTAATATTTGTCCTGAACATTAGTGTCTAGGGAGTAGGAAAGTAGTTATAGGCTTAGAACTTATAGAGGTGGAGTATAAGTAAATTTTAAGAATTTTGGGTAAGATAAAAGGCCTACATCATCAACATAAGACTAGTCAGACTAATAAGTATGCCAAGGGATATAATATAGAGTGCATGTGAGAATTGTGGAAGTGGGAAAAGGTCCATAACTAAAAGGAATAACCAAGGTATAAGTTTTCTAAGTGTAAAATATTTAGGTGATATATAATCCATAAATATCATCTACATTTCACCCATTTAATCTAGCAATGAAATTGCTAGTTTAAAATAATACAATGTGTACTTGGGTGTGTATAACACACCTTGTATTTGCATGTGCCCAAATTGAGGGCTTATATAACCCTAGTTCTTCATCTTCAACCAGAACCCAAAGATTTATAACTTGTAAAGGTGGAAGATAATTAAATTTTAAGTATTATAGTCAAGATAGAAGGCATGGGTCATCAACATAAGACTGGTGAAACTAAGAGATAGGCCAAAGGGCACAAGATAGAGTAGTTATGAGACTTGCATAAGTGATAAAAGGTATAGAACTGAGAGGAACAACCAAGTTTAGAATTTTTCAATTACACATGATTGAGGTGATTTTTAATCTATAAATACATGATACGTATTTTTTGAATCAACTTTCTAATAGTTAATGTGGGTACATTGACACATAGGTCAATCACCAATAAATCACTAAAGTTGGGCACATGTAAAGACTGTTATACACACCTGAATACATATTTCCTTCCTTTAAACTAGCAATTTCATTACAAGATTAGGGGGTAATTTATATGATATTTATGGATTATATAACATGTCATTACACTTGGAAAACTTAGACCTTGGATATTTCTCTCATTTTTGGACCTTTGATACTTTTGTAAGTCTTGCATCTACTCTATCTTGTGGTATCTGGCTTATCTTTTAGTTTAACCAGACTTATGTTGATGACCCATACCTTCTATCTTTCCCAAAATGCTTAAAATGTATTTATCTTCCACCTCTATAAATTATGATCTTTTACCTATTTTCCTGCTACCTAAACACTAACATTTATGATAGATAATAACATTGATTCTAGTTTCCTTACCCAATACAAGTGTCTAATACTCTAAATTCATCCAATTTGTAAATGAAACATATCATAATGTTCATCTTAAGTGCTTTAATATGAGTTACTTATCTAAATAGATTGATATAAATATAAGATCAATCCTCATACATTTCACACCTATAAAATACTTAAAGAGACCAAGACAACTTATCAAATCATTCTATCAATAATTCAATTGAGGAAAGCTTCGCTATTTTCTCCTATTTCCATATTAGTCATAAGGACTAATACCTTGATCATATTTTTACATAATTTATTAAGCCAATCTACTATAGTAGTTGGTTCACTTTTTTTTATGGTTGATGTGATTTAAAAACTTGATCTTACCAAGTTTTTAGGTTGTATTTTTTTTTATCATCCAGCATCACCAAGTTATAAGTATCAATGGGTTACATGATTGATATAATCTCAACTACCATGTGTAAACTCATATTTTTTCCAAGGTTGGGGCATGGAAATCTCTCTCTCTCTCTCTCTCTCTCTCTCTCTCTCTCTCTCTCTCTCTCTCTCTCTCTCTCTCTCTCTCTCTCTCTCTCTCTCTCTCTCTCTCCTTAGATAAATGAAATTTAAATATTTTTCTATATTTGTTCTAATATTATTTTAGAGCCTTACAATGATACTTATTTTTAAAATCAACTTGCGAATAGGCAACATAGTTACCTCAATACATAGGTGCACTCCTAAACTTTTTTATTTTAATTTTAATATATTTCAAGTAATTTCAATTCTAGATTATATGCTCTAATTATATACCATAACATACTAATGGTTGTAGGTCAGTCACTAGTGAAGTACACAAGTTGGGCACATGCAAAGACAAGGTCAGTTATACATGCACAGGTACACTTTCCTTTACTTTAAACTAACAATTTCATTACTATATTAAAGGTGGGGGAAATTTTAGATGATATTTATAGATTATACATCACCTCAATCTTGTAAACTTTTCAAACCTATACCTTGGATATTCTTCTTAATTATAGAAATTTTTTGACTTTTTCATGTCTAACATCTATTCTATCTTGTGCCCCTTGGGCTATCTTTTAGTTTGAATAATTTTATGTTGATGAGCCAAAACTTCTATATTTCACATAAATCTTAAAATGTACTTATCTTCTACCTCTAAAATTTATAATCATGTACCTAATTTCCTCTCCCTAGATACTAATGTTTGGGACACACACTAGAATCGATGCAAGTTTTTAGTGCCTTAAAGTCATCTATTTTACAAATACAACATATCTTAATGGTTGGCCCAAATGATTTAATGTGACTTAATTTTACAAAGTGATTTATATAAACATAAGATCAACCCTCATTCATTCCTCACCTAGTAACATAAGAAAAATAGCTAGTATTCATACCAAAGAGAATTCATTTTAGTAAAGCTTACCTATTTTATCCTATTTCCATACCAATCATAGGAAAAACATGTCTATAGGTTTGAAGTACTGAAGGATCATCCTAAGAGATACATTCACCAAGTTATAAGATAGGTCACTATTGTACTTACTTTATACATATTTCATGATTCACACACAAGCTAACATATAGGGGGGGAACTACACTAGTTTGAGGCCCTCTTCAAAGTATTGGATATGTAAACAAATCCAACTAACAAAGGGGTATTTGGGATTAGCTTGAATCTATGTTCCCACTAACCCATTTTTCACAAATATCATCATGAATATGTGTAGACACCGAAATCGTGTCTACTCCCTTGGTCACTCTTCCCCCTTGGTCCCTTTCCATTTCTAACCATGCCTAACCTATGTCTTATTAATTTAAAATAATCATCTATTTTAAATTAATAATTCCCTCTCTCTCTCTCATGACACCTCTCCTTGCCACCTCTCCTCTCCTTGGATTCTTTTCCCTTGGATACCCTCATTTATCACCCTATGACCTATTCCAACTTCTCCCCATTAACCTCTCGCGTCCATTTACTCCACCTTCGACCGTTTCTTACCCCGACCTGCTGACCTGATAGTTGGGAAAATGGATAAAAGGCTATTTTTAGCCTTTTTCCTGCCTTCTAGCCGCTAACGTCGGTTAACTATCGATCGACATCGATGGTTTTTCCAGTGTCAGTTTCCTTCATAACTGCATTCCACCTCCAGAGTGTGGATCCACTTTTTCCATCCATTTTTTTAATCTCTCAAATTCGACCTTTCAACCTTAAACAAATCTCATCTTTCATTCTTCCAAGCAACCGACCTTCCAATCATCAGACCTCTCACTCTCTCTCTCTCAAGCACAAAGCAAGATACAACAAAAATAGGTACTCTGCATCATCAGTTATTCCACCTTGCTAGAGGTCCTCTACATCGACATCATCAACAACAGGTACAACTAGTCTGCAACACTCCTTCTTCAGCAAGCCATAGATAAGTATTTCCTCTATGTTTTCATCATGTTTTCTAGTTATTGCTTCTAAGTACTATGAACTATACTCAGCCATCATCAACCAGACTATCAACCAGACCACAGACCTAACCTGCCCTTCTTAGAGAAGCTACAAGGCCTCCTCTACCCCTCTGTCCCTTTTTGACATTATGTCCATTGTCCCAGACCTCTACACAGACTCTCAGACCATTCAACCAGACCCAGAGCCCTTCTCAGACCTGTCCACAGACCATAAACCCATCCAGACTCACCCAGACCCTATCCAAGGCCATTGCCCCGACTGACACCGGCCGTAGAGACCACTTCCTTCACCAACGTCGGCAGCATAACTAACATCGACAGACTTGACAACCGACGTCGGTAGACTAATCGATGTCAGCGACTGTGACCAGACTAACAACAGCATTCAAGTAAGCATTTGCTTCTATTTCTGTTTCAATTTTTAATCATTTCAGTCTTTTATCATTCTGCTTTTTATCAGACATTCTTTTATCAATCAGTGGGTTGACATCCCTCAAAGAAGTCTTTGCACTTCTGGGATCAAGCTTTTTTTTGGTAGCCCACCATCTACCTATCTAATGCCTTCTCTATTTTAGTCTCTTTCTTCTATAGGTGTCATCCTCCACAACCAAAGAGGAGTTCTCTCAATGTCTGGATATCGGTGCGTAGACCTCATCTGGGTAACATCTAACCTTAGACCATTTCCTTTTAGTTTCTCATTTCCTTTTTGAATGTGAAAGTGAAAATCGTATAAAAACATTCTGGCACGCTCGGTGGGACCCTAGGGTCTTCCTTGGGTTCTTTTCTTTTTTTTCATATAGGTGCATTAGGTTTCTCCTTGCATCTCTTTCCTCTATCTCTTCCAAAAGTCACCATTAGCAGGATTAAAAAGAACTCTTCTTTCTTTTCTTGTATCTTAGACTAGTCAACTCATACTCTTCAACCCTTTCTCAACTTGTTTTCATCCGAACTCACATTTCATTTTGGGCTTAAAATACATTGCATTTCATTTCTGCTTGCTTGCATTTTTAGTCCACACATCTAGTAATTAAAAACTGCATCATAAATTAATCGTAGTCACACTTATGTTACACAACCAAATCACTTACACAAATCAAACATCAAAACTTACATGAGACAAGGCCCAACTGGGATTTCATCACCCAGTGGATAATCCCACTTGGACTTCACTACCAAGGGGAAAGCCCACTCTATTCTCTGGCAGAGGATAATCTCTAGGGGAAGTATATTTTGGCTAAGTGAGACCAGCTTATCACTAGGCTCGTGAAGTGAGGGGAGCTTGCTCCTTAGCACCAGCCCAAGTACAGAACCTAACATAGCCTCTTGAGTGCCTAAACTGACCTGAAACCATCTTTAGACTACCTCTTCTAGGACCCGTTCTACAAGCCAACCTTCCAAACACACTTTAAGGCATAAGCCAACATGATTCTAAAAGTTGATTCTTAGGATTTAACGCTTAGGGTCTGCCTGTCTCCACCTTATTTTCTATCTTTATCTGGTTTTTTGAGCTAGTGAGGACGTTTTCTTCTTTTTTTCTAAAAAATTTCAAATTTCTCTGAGTTTCTGGAAAACATAGTCACCAACATCAATTTTGCCACCGACGTCGGCAACCTTTATTCGCCATCATCGGTTATCTGATCGACGTCGGCCATTTGTTCTCATTGGCATCAATTTTTCAATCAACGTCGGTCACTGTCACAGTCTTTTTTCAAAACAGCAGCCTTAAAACCTGACCCTTTTTCTGCCAAAACCACATTCTGAGTTTCTAAAACTAAAAAATTAGTCTTTGAAACTTGACCCCTCTTGCCTTGAATGGTTTTGACACACAGTTAAACCAGGACTTTTGTTGACCACACGAGGCAACAATCGCTTCCACCTTCACCCTCTATGCCTAGTCCTTTAATGGAGTTTCATTCAGAGACCGAACGAACTCCAACTCGATCAACCCCGACTCAGACCCCCATTATCCTTGAAGGGGACCAAGATTTTGAAAGATTATTGGACCTCAATGTCAAAGCTCTCCAACACTATCTCGCAAGAAACCAAACGTGAGACCTTTCGGGTGAAGCGGTGATGGCATCAACACCATCTGCTATCCAACCTTTTATGACTCAGACTATTGCCTCAACAATTAACCCGACCATGGCTAATACACAAAGATTGGCCTCCCCATCTATTTTTAGACTGACCTCCATCGGGGTTCCATTACCCCCTCAACCACATGCAATTCAACCAAGTTCTACATCATACCAGAACTTGATTGTCTTGACTCCACACACTCTTATGCCTATAAATGCAGGAGTGTCTACCTCCCCTTTTGCCAATGCCATCATGCAACCACCTTTGGCAGTATCTAGTCAACTTATGCCTTCTACTTTTATGACACAACCACCCTTGGCTTCCACTTCTGTCCCTATGAGTAGTCATCAATACATTGCACCTATACAAGCGCAACCAACTACATCATACACCTCTTCTAGCACCTTTCAAGCACCTTACAACCTAGGGGGCACCCCATCTGCCAATCCGTTAGCTAATCTCTTCAAGATACTGATGGATAAAATGTCTAGTCTTGAGACCTCCATTTCTGGTTCAAGCAATGTCCTTTCATATGACCAAATTTGCAACGAACCCATCCATCCCTCTGTCCCAATCCAACCATATCCCAATCAATGGGAGCTTCCTAAGTTTACTCACTTCTAGAGTAAGGAAGACCTGCAACAACATCTACGAGCGTTTAGACATGCTTGTTATCTTATAGCGCATGACGATGCATTGTTGTTACACACTTTCCCCATGTCGCTTTCTGGCCCTGCCCTCAATTGGTATAGCTCTCTTACCAATCACTCTATATTTTCATTCACTCAACTCGCCCAATTATTCCTCAACCATTTTTCTATCAATATCACCAAGAAAGTCTCAATCACAGACCTCTACTCTATCAAACAATTTGATGACGAATCAATAGTCAATTTTGTCGCCTGTTGGAGAGGATTAATCAACCAACTCTCCTTCCCTTTACCTCAATCCAAGCTCATCAAGCTCTTTTCTCGAGCATGTGCCATGCACATTTCATCCACCTTATGGGTTTAAATATTTTGCACTTTCGATGAAGCTTTCACAATGGCTTGAAAGCTTGAACTCTACGCTATTAAAGAAAACAGGGTCAAATTGCATAATACCAACGCAAAAACCAATGACCCTTCTTCTTCCAGACCTTATTCTTCCCATTTCAAGTCCAAAGGAGTGGCAAACACTGTGGTTGTTAGATCACCATCCTTGACAACAACTGACCAATCTCAACCTTCAACATCTCAAAGCACCACAAAATAATTCCAATAACGGTACATCCAGCATTCATACACTTCACTTGGAGAATCATACGCTTCTATTTTGAAAAAACTCGTCAAGCAAGGGGTCCTCAATCTCCCTCCAATCCAACCACCTCAATTTGACTCCTCAAAAGCCATCCCTACATGGTATAGGGAAAAAAACTTTTGTCACTATCACCGTGTCCAAGGCCATGACTTCAACAACTGCCGAACCTTCAAGAACATTGTCCAAGACATGATAGATAAGGCGGATCTTATCTTTGATAACCTGAATGCACCATCCAATCAAAACATCAACATATTCAAACAACCTTTTCCTAACCATCCTCCTATTCAAAACAATGTCCAGACCATGGCCGATAGCTCCCACGAGCATGATATATGCACGATCAACACAGTCTCACCTCTTGTCCCTGACCAACCTCCATCACAGGTAGAAGAACCGTCTTCTCCTATTAGTTCTCCATCGACCTCTCTTATATTGGAGGATGATTCGATCATACCAATGTCGTTAGCCCCACCTTCATCCTTCCTCCTACCAATGGATGACCCTACCTTGCATACTCCTCAACTGCAAATAGAAGGCACCATCATCCCTACCCTCTATCCTCTTGAGGAGCCACACTCTCCTATTTCTTCTCCACCAAGAGAAGAACTTGTCTCTTCACCCATTTTGACCAAGGAAGACCCAGTCACGGTTTCCTCTTGTCTTTTGCCTGAGATTGCTACATCTCACTCACCCCCGTCCATATCTAAACCCAAACCCACGCAGACATCCACCATGCCAAAAGAGATTAAATCTCTTGGTGTTTTCCCCATACCTAACCTCACCTCGCACAATGGTGGCCCTCAACCCAAACCAAAGAAGGCCACTAAACCACACCAGAGAACTCCTCCCACACCTTCATCATTACCTTCAATTTTGGGCTCACCTCTGTCCACTTTAATAGGAGTGCTTCCTACTCCCATACTTCACAGAGGCAAGTCACCTCCATTATCCCCTCAACCCATCAGACATATATTTCCTCCAAAACATCCAACACCTATCACCACTAAAGTGCCATCTACACGTGTGGCTGCACCACCCACGAAAATGATGGTACAACCAATGCCTCTTACACCTCTCAAACCAAAATCATCAACCCCCACTGCAATAAGATGCACAGACCCATTAGTAGGTTCTTATGCCTTGTTGTTATGGCAATTATTGTAGTCTTCTCACATCAACCTCCCGCCTCTAAAACCATATCAATTTCTCAGACCAAAATCACCCTGGTTCGATGACACTCAGATTTGTGCATATCATCGCATGCCTGGGCACGACACTGAGCATTGTTGTGCCCTCAAGGTTGTCATTCACCAATGCCTAGAGAAAGACACCCTTCTTCTTGACCATATTATCAATAAACCTTCAACACCGCCCCACTCATCAACTCTCAGATCAAGACCATCTTGGTTTGACAAATCTAAATTTTGCCACTATCATCACACTCCAGGACATGACACTGAGCGTTGTTGCTCTCTTAAAGTTATCATTCGTCAACACCAAAAAAAGGATACCCTTCTCATCAAGGATCCTCTTGACCCTTTAACCAAATCATCAACACCGACTTTTTCTTCTCAAACCTCATCACCTAAATCAGGATCTCCATGCCAAACTATGGTCCCTTTACCACCTTTAACCCCCTTATTCGACATCAATATAGTCAGTCTAACCACCAATCCTCAACTGACCTTGACCAATCTGCCAAACATTCTCCCTAGCCGCTGGGGGAATTCAATGTTCATCCAAGCCTCGACCAACCTTTTAACCCAGTCTTGACCAAATACCAATCACTCTTTTAATCCTAAACCTCGACTAAGCCTCGACCATGCCTCGAACAAACAAGCATCGACCCGACCTTGACCAAACATTCAACCTTTCTTTGACCAAACATTCAACCTGACCTCAACCAAACATCAACCAACCTTTTCATCAAAACAACCAACCAAAAAATCAACCAAACATCGACTAAACCTTGACCAAAAATTAATCGGCCATTGACCAAGTATCAACAGACCATTGACCAAGTCTTGATCGAGCCTCGACCAAGCCATCAACCAAATCTTTTAATCCTGACCTCAACCATGACTTCGACCAAATAATGACCAAATATCGACCGACCATTGACCAAACATTCAACTGAACATCATCCTCAACCAAATAATGACCAACCATTGACCAAACCTTGACCAAACATTTACCAACCAAACAAAGACCAAACATCAACCAATCAAACATGTCAACAACATATCAACCAACTTCATGACCATCATCAACCATCACATGACCAATTTTGAAATAAGTAAACAAAGACAAGTTTGCTCCAAATTAGCTCGGACCTTACATCATCACGCACAAGCATGGACCAGGGACTTGTCAGAACCTAAGCCTCTTAATGCCTTGCATCTGTGACCATTCTACTATTAGTCGAGTACTCATCCACTTGACATTTAACTTGAGCACGTCCCTTGAGAAATCCCCCGTCCTCTTGATCATAATTCCTTTCAACCCTATTCCCCTTAACAAATCCTATATAACCATTTTATAATGTATGGATGCTTTGTCCTAATAAAAGGGATCCCTTGAACTTCTATAGTCTTGTCCATGACTCAAAATTCTATCAAAAAATAAATCAAGATGTCAAAATATCCAAGGTCACAAAATCAAAAAGCAGACTGGTCCCTTGAAGGACAGTTGTACTATCATTGCCGTAGCTAATAGACTACTCCCTCAAAGGATAGCTATTCAAAGCCTTCATATATATATAAAGCACAAATATAGACCACTCCCTCGAAGGATGGCTATGACTAAATCTTGCTACAAATAGCACTCTGAGAAGCTTCCCGCATCGATCAGCTTCACATATATGACCACTAAGCACAATGACATCTCTATGTAGACTTCCTGCATTGATCAGTCTGCAAAAAAAAAGGTCATGGACTTGGCTTGTAGTCATCTCAAGGTCTCCTATAAAAAGGGGAAAAGTTATCCCTACTAAAAGGGGTTACCCTATCCTCCTATCACATCACCTACTCAAGGGACTTTGAGCTCACTTAAATGTCAAAGTGATTCGATTACCTCTCTAACACAACCCATGGTCAATGATGTAATGCATGAACGGGGATTTTGTTTCTAAAACCCCCTATCTATGCTATCATTATGGTCCTTGTCAATGAAAGAGCAACACGCCTTTCACTTTTTTCATCTTGGTCACACATCCAACCAAATCATTTTCTCAAACCAAACCAACCCAAACATTTTCAAACCACCAACATGACATAATCTATTTCACATAGTTTCTATGGACATCAATACACATGGAAACTATCGACCTGACACAATTTATGTTAAGCATAAACCAGTACTTGATGAAGCATAAATAGACCCAATTCATTTTTAGCATACATCCATCACTAACATGGAACATTGCTAGAAATGAAAGACCCACTCATCAATGTTACAGAATACACCATCACACAATATGGAAAAGGTTGTAACATCATCTTATCCTCATCGTTTCAACACATGACCAAACCAACTTATCGACCACATTGACCTCCTTGTCTGAGCTACATTGGTCTGAGGCCCTAAGACCGGGGCTATGTAGGCAACACTCAGATGACATGATGTCTTCTGGGGTTAGCTTGACCACCTGCATTTGTTCATCTCCCTGATGGACAAACCATATCCTCCTTTTGACCATGACTTGACCTCGTCCAAGACCATCGACCACTTTGACCCTTCCTCCCTTTTAGGGAGAACTACATTGGCCTGAGGCCCTAATGACAAGGGCTATGTAGGCAGCACTCAGATGACACGACGTCTTCTGAGGTTAGCTCGGCTGCATTCTTTCATCCATTCATTCATTCGACCAGCTATCTATCTCAACCTACCTTGACCAATGACCTTGGAGATCATGTCTATCTCCTTCGACTCCGACCACTTCCAAGACAAACATTGCCTTGGTTGTTTTTGCATGTATGTTACCTTACGAATGGTTAGCAAAATTATGTGCAGACTATTTATGACCTTCACAAGTATAAGATCGCAAGCTGATTGATCCCCACTACTGTGACATTTTCATGTTTCTAGGAGCACTTCCTGAGCCTGAGATACCTAGAACACGATGACCATTGGAGCTACAGCTTAGATTGAATAACCCAATCAGCTATGACCAAATACTGGGGCCTGATTATTTCAATTTTGGCACTCCTCGAGCCTCGACCTATGACAATTTGACCTGACCATCTCATGAAGTGGTATATGCACAATCACAACTTTTATAGCATTCACACTCACACTTTCAGCATATCCATCCATCTCTCTGTCAAATCAGCACCCGATATTAGGTTCCCTTCCCTCGACTCCCACTTTGAGGGGGAATACCTCATCCATAATTAGGGCAACCAACCCTCCTATTTTTGTCTTGCAGTTCATTCAAACAACCAACAGGACAGAAACGACCTTATCCCACACCTGGGGCAACCAACTCTTATTTTTGTCTTGCAGTTTATCAAGAACAACCAACAAGACAAAAAGGGGCAAATGTAGACACCGAAATCATGTCTACTCCCTTGGTCACTCTTCCCCCTTGGTCCCTTTCCACTTCTAACCATGCCTAACCTATGTCTTATTAATTTAAAATAATCATCTATTTTAAATTAATAATTCCCTCTCTCTCTCATGACACCTCTCCTTGCCACCTCTCCTCTCCTTGGATTCTTTGCCCTTGGATACCCTCATTTATCACCCTATGACCTATTCCAACTTCTCCCCATTAACCTCTCACATCCATTTACTCCACCTTCGACCATTTCTTACCTCGACCCGCTGACCCGACAGTTGGGAAAATGGATAAAAGGCTATTTTCAGCCTTTTTCCTGCCTTCTAGTCACCGACATCAGTCAACTGTCGATTGATGTCAGTGGTTTTTCTGGCATCAGTTTCCTTCATAACTGCATTCCACCTCTGGAGTGCGGATCCAATTTTTCCATCCATTTTTCCACTCTCTCGAATCTGACCTTTCAACCTTCGACAAATTTGATCTTTCATTCTTCCAAATAGCTGACCTTCTAATCATTAGACCTCTTACTCTCTCTCTCAGGCACATAGCAAGCTACAACAACAATAGGTACTCTACATCATCAGTCATTCCACCTTGCTGGAGGTCCTCTACACTGACAACATCAGCAATAGGTATAACCAGTCTGTAACACTCCTTCTTCAACAAGCCACAAGTAAGTATTTCCTTTGTGTTTTCATCATGTTTTCTAGTTATTGCTTCTAAGTACTATGAACTAGACTCAGCCATCATCAACTAGACTATCAACTAGACCACAGACCCAACTTGCCCTTCTCAGAGAAGCTACAAGGCCTCATCTACCCCTCTATCCCTTTTTGACATTTTGTCTATTGTCCCAGACCTCTGCATAGACTCTCAGACCATTCAACCAGACCCAAAGCCCTTCTCAAACCCATCCACAGACCATAAACCTGTTTAGACTCACCCAGACCCTTTCCAAGGCCATTGCCCTGATCGATGCCAACTGTAGAGACCACTTCCTTCACTGACATCGGCAGCCTAACCGACGTCGACAGACTTGACAACCGACGTCGGTAGACTAATCGACATCGGTGACTGTGACTAGACTGATAGCAACATTCAAGTAAGCATTTGCTTTTATTTCTATTTTAGTTTTTAATCATTTCAGTCTTTTATCATTTTGCTTTTTATCAGACATTCTTTTATCAATTAGTGGGTTGACATCTCTCAAGGAAGTCTTTACACTTTTGGGATCAAGCTTTTGTTTGGCATCCCACCATCTACCTATCTAATGCCTTCTATGTTTTAGTCTCTTTCTTCTATAGGTGTCATCCTCCACAACCAAAGAGGAGTTCTCTCAACATCTGGATATCAGTGCGTAGACCTCATCCGGGTAACATCTAACCCTAGACCATTTCTTTTTAGTTTCTCATTTCCTTTTTGAATATGAAAGCGAAAATCGTATAGAAACAATATGAATAACTAGGGTTTTGACATTTTATGAAGAATGACAATCCATGACCTTGATTCAAATGAACCAGAGCAAAGGTGAAGACAAACCCATAAGCATCTAAGTGGTCACATCCTTTTCCATTAGGTATTCTATACAAGACACTTTCATCAAACCCAAATAGTAAGATCAACATAACCATCCTAGGTTGATGTAAGTGTCTAGAGCTCTAGAGGCACTTAATTCTAGAATAAATGACTACTCTAGAATCATCTACCATCCTATTTTCTACCTATTCCAAATCCAACACTACATTAAGATCAAAACTAGATAAGTACATTACATTCTTATAATTCCAATACATAGCGTAGTTGTACTTTTTATATTTAGCTTATTTTTAGTTTTATAACTTTGGCATATGTTATATCTGATTCTAGCACCCAATTGGATTATTTCATATCTAATTATCCTTTGATGAGTGTCATTAAACTCCTTATTTAATCAATGTTTAATTTATGTCTTATCAACTAGGGCTGGTGTCTAAAGCTATATGCAGTAAGGTGCAGGATGGTAGATTTAGAAGTCTACTTGTGGGGGTGTTTGATGGTCCTATTATAACTTTGAATAATGAAATAAATGTGTCTTAAACCACTTGATTCAATCTTTTGATGAAAATGAAAATATGTAACTATTTAATCAAATGAATCCACTCTTTTGCTTGAAAGTAAAATCACACTCCTATTTATGCTTGCGTGGAAATGGAGATATTTAACATAAAAAAGAAATTTGCTTCACAAATTTGCTATAAAAGAAAACATGCTTTGTTTAGAAAGGAAATGAATTTAGAATAAGGAAATAACTTTTGAACTGTGAATTTATTTTGATGTTTTATGAATGAATGCAAATATTAACAAGATTCTGATTAGTTATAACAAAGAGTTAATATAACATAACATAAGTACCATACACAACTCTTGGTTCTAAAGAGAGTGGGTCCTTACTCCTCTTAGACTCATGAACAAAGATTAATTAATACTATAAATTGAAGTAATAATTCATAAAACTTAAATGATTACAATCTATCTAAAACCTATAATATGCTTGTACGTATCTTTCATCTATTATCTTTTTAATAACAAAAGTCTCACATTTTATGCTAATACAATCAACTCAAAATAGGATACAAAGAGATAGTATTCCTTGTTCAATCCACTCATCCAAAGATAGGATATTGAATTTATATGAGATCAAATTATTTTTATAAAATAGATATACTATCCTATAATAGTCCTAAGATCCAAATATATACAACTTTATCAAAAGAAAATCCTACAAAATAGTAGGTGAGTATTTTCCTCATTTGAATCTAGGTGGAATTTTATCTTTTATCTTATTTGGCTACCAGATTCCCAATTTGTAGATTTTTCTTTACATAATCCATGGAATTAACCCTATAGAGTCGATAGGAATGAGCCTGTAGAGTCAATAGAAACAAGCCTATAGAGTTCATAGAAATGGACCTGCAGAGTCTGTAGATTCATTTTGTGTGAGTTCTTAGTTCTCTTGGATGGAGATCAAAATTGAAGTTTCACAATACATTGATTGTGTCTTCTTCCTAAGCATTCTTCATAATAAAAATCACTAAAACATGTTATGTATTAGACATTAATGACAAAGTAAAGGTTTAGTCTTTGGTTCAATATAAACAAGATAAATATCTACTTTTCATATAATAGCTATCTAAAAATCTATGATTTGCATAAGATAATATCCTTAGAGAGATGAATTAAGAGAAATAACATGTCAATAATGAGCCATATTTTGAGCTCATCATCTCCCCCAGGCTTTACCTTTTGAAAATTCCATTACAAACATTCATTTGTATTCATAGCTCTTGCATCTACTTTCCAAACTCTGACTCAAATCATAGTCATCAAATTCATCTACTATATGCTAGTCTAAATTGCTTGTAAACCCTTGATGTTCTTTAATAATTTTTTTTCATGTATTTAATTGCTCCTCTAATTGTGGATCCCAACTCTACCATCCTGGAATAGGTATGATCAACAAAGGGGGTCTATATCTCATGCCAATCCATTTCATTTATCCCCCAAAGTTTATTACCTATATTAAGATTTCCAAAATTGAGGTATCTCTCCTCATTCTCCATCTTAAGTTATTTGGAGACATGACCTCTCATCTTTTAAGAGGCACTGAAAGTTGGTCCCACCTTTTCACACTTGCAATCACCACTAAATCGAAACTCTATCTTGAAAATAAGTCAAAAGAAATAGAACAATCATATAAATCTTGTAAATAATGAGTTTTGACTTCTTCACTTAAGAAAGCATAGTTAAAATTCTCTCTAATCAATATGAGGATAGGAAATACTGGTCTGATACACAATCCTTTAGTCTTAGCATGATTTGTATACTCCTCAAATCTACTTTTCCATGCTAGTTGACTTTTGAATACAGAATGCAATGCCCTTAGTTGAAATTTTCCTACATGAAGTTTTATCATTAAATTATTGTCCTCATGGTCTCCTATGATCAAATCATGCAAATAAAACTCACAAAGCAAATCTTGCTGATCAGGTTCAGCACTATGGAAAATTTCTAGAAATCTTGTTGGCTATAAAATCTTATAAAGAAGATGACAAGAGATCTTCAGAAGCTACCATCTGTAAAATTATTTAAATAAAAAATATATATGTATGAGAAGGATTCCTACATGCCAAAAGAGATTCCCCTAATTTGCATGCATCCTGCAAATTTTCTTCTAAATCTTGGACCTTAGCTTCTAATTCTTTCTTTTCATTTTCCAATATTTTATATGAAGAAGTTGCATCTTTGTTTTTCTATTTGAGTATGGAATATTCTTCTTGAATTTGATTTAGCATTTACAAATTAGGAGTATCTGGACAACTTATTTGACAACTTCAGTCAACAAATACCTTAGGAGGAGAAGGTGCAACATTAGAAGGTGCTTTGGAAGAGTTTACCAAACTCTGTAATCTCCTATTCTTATTCTTCATATTTTCTACATATATCTATAGGTCTATTTGTTCATGTTCATTTTTCTTTATTGTTTCTTCTAATTTTTGAACTTCTCCTGCATGATTGGCATATGTTATGTCTAATTTTTGCACAAACAATGAGTTGAGATGATCTTTATTCTATAATTAAGTAATCAAGTTAGCAATGTCAGTTATTTGTTGTTGCCCTAGAGCTTGATCTTGAGAAAGCTTCAAGGTTAACTGCATAACAAGATCATTTAGATTAGATGACTCTCCTTTTTCATTGTGCATACAAATTTTTCCTTTATTCATTGCAGTTTCAACTTAAACATGTGGTTTTTCCACCATACTTGATTCTGCTACCATGATTGGATCTTCTATTATGATTGGAGATTTCTTTTCAAAAGGAGTTTATTCAACATCTACAGTTTCAAGGATACTTTGATGTATGGGGGAATGAGATATTTTTTTAAAACTATCCATAATATCTGTAGCCTCTTTTTCATCTTCATCTATCATAATTAACCTTCTCCTTCTTTTGGTCACTCTCTAAGATACACTCGGTTGTCTTTCCTTTTCAACTATCAAACCCTTGATCTTCTCAAGTTCTATAACAACATTTTTATTTCAATTTTCTTCTTCTTGACAAGGGAATTGGTTTCACTATAGATTCCTAAGGTTCTTATGGGGACCTTGAAACTACAGGGATTTGAGACCTTGTGATTCTTCTTGATGATGAAGAAGAAGGGATTTCTTTTGAGACTACAGTCTATGATTTCTTCTTTGGAGTTGTTTTCTCAACTGATGTAGCAGTTGGAGATGAATGTTCCTATGGTAAATCTGAGGTTTCTTGTGTAGGTAAATTTGGAATTTGTTGTGTTACACTATTCTTAAATTCCTCACAGACCTCTTGTCCTTGCTGAAGGAAGTGATGCTGGATAATTAGGTGAATAAGACCCTGGTGCCTAAGAGTAGCATTAAAAGTTGTAGTCATAATATGAAGAGCACCATATAAGAAGGATGGGAGGTTAATCTTATAATGAGGGTTTTGCCTCCAATACTTAAGGTGTATTAATATTTTCATGGCATCTCCTCTTAAAAGAATATTATGCCCCTCACAAATGATATACTTGATTATCCACTTGGCTACAAATTTCCAAGCTTTAAGAAGTGAATTTATACTAATCCCTTTTTATTTTCATTTGGAATCTATTTGACACAAACTCCTAGTCTAGTCATTACCATTAAACTAAATAATTAAATTATTAAATAAAATTCTACCTATCGCTCTCATTCCCTCTTCTGAAACTTATATGATTTGACTTATAATTTGAGTGAAACAGGAATAAAAATGCCTTTAACAATGAAAACTGAAGGATGAGATTAGTGATGAATTCTCTTACCATTGTTTTGTGGAAATCCTAAAACTTTTCAATGAAAGGTAACCAACCATTTTCTATAAATACTACCATAGAAGCTTTGTCTTTGTGAAGCTTTACTACATTCTTCAACTTTGATCTCATTTTTTGTCCCATTTCTACTAAGATTTATAAACAACTCTATTTCTTTAACTCAAATTAGGTTTTAGACTAGCTTCTACTAAAATCTATAGGCAACAATCACTGAGGATCTGTAGAAATAAAATGTTTAGTGTGAAACTCCACAACTTCATTAGTCCATAGTTTTACATGATTACTTTATACATTTAGTGCCTCACGTTTCTACGGACTGTGCCAGCCATTTTGTCAAATTATTACAAATTGAATGAAATGATGATGTGGCACTTTGATGATGACAACTATTTATCATTTCATTTAGAACCCCTTTATGATGTCCCATCATTATAATTATTGATGATGCAATTGATTGTACCAAAGTTGCATAGGTCATCATGATGTATACATATACCTTTGCCATTTTTTTACATGCTTATACATTATGGTATGTGTCATGTCATTCCATTTTGAAAGGTTTCAAGTTTGGGTCATCTCTTTAGAATAAATCTTAATTAAATCAAAGATAATTAGTCAACTAAACATAAATAAATAGAATATGTGTCTCACTTAATTTTGACCTTAGATTTATCCTTTGTTCACCATTTGTCATATACAAATAAGTTTGCATGGATTAGTCAACAGGTGTTGAAAAAACAACTTTTATTGCATGGAGAAGACCAATCATAGTGACATGATGAGAGTTTTTTTTTAATTTTCTTATGTATTTTGTTTTTACCCTTTGGCTAGCCATTACTAGTTTTCTAGCCAAAGCCTTTTTTAAAATGCATAGCCAACCAATAAGCTGGTTTTCTGGGCATGTATTGTCAATAGTGTCCCTAAAAGGATTTTCACTATTGATATGTATGTATGTATGTGTGTTATATATATATATATATATATATATATATATATATACAGGATCATCAAGGAGTAGGTCCTCTGGAAGAAGCAAAGTCCTCTAGAAGAAATAGAGTCCTTCAAAAAGGCTACTTGATCTTTTACCTTTTGAATAAAGTCTTCTTTATTGAGAGTTTTTTGATAAAGCTTCAATCTATCTCCATTGACTAACAGAGATCTTCTACTATCATCAATAGGTATTATCTTAATAGAACCATTTTCAAAGACCTCAATTTGAAAAGGTCCCAACCACCTCGTTTATAGTTTTCCTTTAAACTGTTGAAATTTGGTATCAAAAAACAATGTCCAATCTCCTTTCTAAAACTTCCATTACTTGATCTATGAATCATGCCAAATTTTTAGTTGATGTTTTACGAATTCATTTTTTTGTAGTGCTTCCATCCTCATCTCATCAAGTTGATTAAGCTGTTAGAGTCATTTTTTCTATATTTATTCTTATTCAAACCCTACTTCTACAACTATTTTCAAATTTTGTAATTCAAATTCAACAAAGAATAAGGGCTTCTATATGTATGTATGTATGTATGTATGTGTCTATATATATATATATATATATATATATATATATATATATATATATATGCAGGATCATCAAGGAGTAGGTCCTATGGAAGAAGCAAAGACCTCTAGAATAGCTACTTGATTTGAAGCAGTTTTCCTAGAAGAAATAGAGTCCTTCAAAAAGGCTACTTGATATTTTACCTTTTGAATAAATTCTTCTTTATTGAGAGATTTTTGATAAAGCTTCAATCTATGTCCATTGACTAACAGAGATCTTCTACTATCATTAATAGGTATTATCTTAATAGAACCATTTTCAAATACCTCCTCAATTTGATAAGGTCCCAACCACCTCGTTTATAGTTTTCCTTTAAACTGTTGAAATTTGGTATCAAAAAACAATGCCCAATCTCCTTTCTAAAACTTCCATTACTTGATCTATGAATCATGCCAAATTTTTAGTTGATGTTTTACTAATTCATTTTTTTGTAGTGCTTCCATCCTCATCTCATCAATTTGATTAAGCTATTAGAGTCCTTTTTTCTATATTTATTCTAATTCAATCCCTACTTCTATAACTATTTTCAAATTTTGTAATTCAAATTCAACAAAGAATAAGGGCTTCTATATGTATGTGTGTGTGTGTGTGTGTGTGTGTGTGTGTGTGTGCGTGTGTGTGTGTGTGTGTGTGTGTGTGTGTGTGTGTGTGTGTGTGTGTGTGTGTGTGTGTGTATGTAGGATCATCAAGGATTAGGTCCTCTAGAAGAAGCAAAGTCCTCTAGAATAGCTACTTGATTTGAAGCAGTTTTCCTAGAAGAAATAGAGTCCTTCAAAAAGGCTACTTGATCTTTTACCTTTTCAATAAATTCTTCTTTATTGAGAGGTTTTTGATAAAGCTTCAATCTGTGTCCATTGACTAATAGAGATATTCTACTATCATCAATAGGTATTAGCTTAATAGAACCATTTTCAAAGACCTCCTCAATTTGATAAGGTGCCAACCACCTCGTTTATAGATTTCCTTTAAACTGTTGAAATTTGGTATAAAAAAACAATGCCCAATCTCTTTTCTAAAACTTCCATTACTTGATCTATGAATCATGCCAAATTTTTAGTTGATGTTTTACTAATTCAGTTTTTTGTAGTGCTTCCATCCTCATCTCATCAAGTTGATTAAGCTGTTAGAGTCCTTTTTTCTATATTTATTCTAATTCAATCCCTACTTCTACAACTATTTTCAAATTTTGTAATTCAAATTCAACAAAGAATAAGGGCTTCTTACCATAAACCAATTCATAAGGTGAAAATCTAGTTGTTATTTTCTAAGTAGTATTTTAGGCCCAAATAGCTTTTGGTACCTTATCTACCCAATCATTTCTATTAGAATTAACCACCTTAGTTAAAATGGTTTCCAATTTTTTGTTGGTGACTTCAACTTGCCCATTAGTCTATGGATGGTATGGAGATGTTTTCTATGTTGAGTTTGATATAATTGCATGAAGTGATTTATCATATTTGACATGAACTATGGTCTTTGATCTGAAACTATCTCCCTTGGAGCACCAAATCTTTACATGATTTTGAAATATAAAAAATCAGCTACCATCTCTTCACTTGCATGAGTTAATACTTCCACTTCTACCCCCTTAGTTACATAGTTTGTACATACTAGGAGATATTATTTTCCTCTAGAAGGAGGATTCATAAGACCTATAAAATCAATTTCTCATTTCTCAAATAGTTCTAAAAATAAAAATTGAAGATGAGGGTGTAGAGGCATCTCTGTTGAAAGAGTAGGTTGTCCAATTCTCTGACAAGCATCACAATGTCTGACATATTTTTTTACTTGCTAATGAAGGTGAGGCCAATTGTATCTTACTCATAAGATTTTGTGTATGGTTCTTTGAGTTGAGTAATGACCTCCTTCAGGTTCATCATGACAAGCTCTGATGATATCATAAGCTTTAACATTTGTCACACCTGTGAAACACATGGTCAGGTCCAAGGTTGAATAACATTCTATTAATCCATTTAAAAGAAGACCTTTATTTGATTAAATGTTTCTTTTTTTTGTGAAAATTATAGAGAAAACTTCCCTATGGTGAGGTAATTAGATATATTAGAAAATCATAGAGATTTTGATGAAATAGCAAATAGTTGTTCATCTGGAAAGTCATCTTTCACCAGTTCTTCCTCACCTATAGTGTTCATTCTTGATAAGAAATCAGAAACCACATTAGACTTCTCTGATTTATCTATAATAGTAACATCAAATTCTTGTAAGAGAAACAACCATCTAATAATCTTACCTACCATAATTGGTTTGTTGGTAAGATATTTAATAGCTAAATGGTTTGTATAGATAAATACTTTACAACCTATTATGTAGTGCCTAAATTTGTTAATTGCATAAACTACAACTAGGAATTCCCTCTTAGTTATCATGTAGTTTCTTCCAGCAAGTGTCATGTTTTTGCTAATATAATATATAGCATACATGTTATCCTCTTCATCCTTTTGTCTAAGGACTGCTCCTATTACTATATTGGAAACATTTGTGTATATATAGAATGGTTGAGACTAATTTAGTCCTCTCAATACTAGAGAAATAAAAATTTTAGCTTTGATGGTCTCAAATGCCTGCTAGCAACTATCACTCAAATCAAATATACTGTCTTTTCTAAGTAATGCAAACATAGGGGAAGCTATTTGGATAAAATTATCTATGAAGCATCTATAGTAACTAGCATGTCCTAAAAAACCCTTAATTTTAGTTTGTGTTTGTGGGATAGGTAGGTTGGAGATTATTTCAACCTTCTTTAGATCTACTTGAATGCCTTTTATAGAAATATGGTGTCCCAACACTATTCCTTCATCCATAATCAACAAACATTTCTCATGGATCAAAGATAATTGATGTTCTTCACATCTGATCAATACTCTTTCCAAGTTGGTAAGAGCCTCTTCATAGGTTTCACTATTAATGGTGAAATCATCCACATATACTTCAACACAATCATTTTTAAGGTTAGAGAATATTTCCAGAACTATTATTTGGAAGGTTGTTGGAGCATTAAAGAGTCAAAATGGGAGTACTCGATAAGCAAAAGTTCCCCAAGGAGAGGTAAATGATATTTTATCTTGATCTTCAGCTACCACTATTATCTAGTTATACCCACTAAACCTATCTAGGAAAGAAAAATATCTTTTTCCTACCAAGTTGTCAAGAACTTGATCAATGAAAGGTAGAGGAAAATAATCTCTTAGTGTTGATTTTTTCAATTCTCTATAATCTACACATACCCTTAATTTTCTATTTTTATTGGGAACAATTACTAGAGGTGAAACCCACTGGCTATCTGAATTGGGGTAGATAAACCCAACTTTCAGCAATTTTTGGATCTCTATTTTGACGATCTCCTTTAATGCTAGGTTTATTCTTCTTTGTGGTTGTCAGACTGGGTTGATAGATTCCATGTAAAATTGATGAGTGCATATGCTGGAGTGAATTCCATTCATGTCAGCAAAATCCTTGGTATGTCTTTCTAGTACTTCAAAGAGTTGATTTTTCTCTGCATTTGATAACCAACTATTGATGTTCAAAATCTTTCTAGGTAATACCATGATTGGTTTTATGACTGGGTAATTGGATTATATTTACTTGAATTCACTAATAAATGATTTCAAAGGACATGGATGAGGAAGTAGCTTATGAAACATGGTTACATTATCAACAAACTCTTCTCTAGGAGGAATCAGTCTTGCTAAAGAATAATGGAATGCATCTAAAAAATGAGTTTGTTGTTGTTTTGCCAATTTTCACACACTTTCCTGAATCAATCCATGATTATATGGCAAGGAAACAATAGAAGTAGAAGTGGAGGATTCATAATATTTTATCTGACCCAAGAATCTTAAATTGAGGTAGTCTGTAGTTTTTGGACTAGTAGAGTCCATAGATTTCAGATGGGTAGAGTCCATAGCTTTCAAACTAGCAAAGTCCATAAATTCTAGGCATATGTCTCCATTCAATTCTTCCAAGTGTTTTTAACTATGATCATAGCTAAATAGGAAATGTTTTTTGATGTGTTGTCTGATTCATCCACCCAAAGTTATTGTATATGATTTTTTGATGGTTTTGCAGGAGGATACAAAGAGATGCATTTATATTTTAACCCATTAGAAATGGTCATGTCCCCTAACCTGCAATCAATTAATACTACTACAGTAGCCAACCATGGTCTACCTAGGATTATGGGATATCCTATATTCTTTATTTTAGGTTGCAAGACCATGAAATCTACTGGATATTCCCAAGACTCTATTAGTATTTCAACATTTTCTATAGTCCCTTTTGGTTTAGTTACAGATTAGTTAGTCATTTGAAGAATGATAATCGTGGGTTGAATTCTCATAAGAGATAATGTATGGAGAGTATCAGTTGTCATAACATTAATTTCTACTCCCAAATCTACCAAGATGTTAGGAATTTATTTACCTCTGATTGTGACTATGATCACTAGGCTTCCTAGATCTGCATATTTTATAACTAATAGTTTTCTTGCTAATAAATCAGTAACTTTTCTATTAACATGAATGGTTTTTGGATATTTTTCTTTCCTCCCAGGTGTCTGATACAAAGGTTTTTGATGATCTTGTTTAATTCGGGTATATCCCTAATAGATTGTAGTAGGGGTACCTCAATATTGATCTTTTACAACTCATGGACCAAGTTTGATTCTAGTTTAATATCAATTTATTTTAATCTTTTAGGAAAAGGAACTACTGGTGTAGTAATGTTTTCTTTGTTTGCTTCAAGGCTCATTTTGATTTTGGCTTCTCTAGTGTTTAATTGAGATGATTCTATTTTTTCTTTTTCATCAAGTATCTCAAAAATGAGAACTAGATGTTTTTTGTATAGTTTTCCCTAATCTTAAATGTATGTCTGAACAATCAATAGCTCCAACATTCATTATCTCTTCTTATTCATTAACATAAATAGGTGTTGGTTGTTTATTTTTTGGATTTTCTATTGGTTTTACAGGCATTGAGGGTTGATTGATTTGTCCTTGTTGCTGAATAACTAGGAGTGGCATTATAGTTTGTTGTTGAAGTGGTATTCTTGTTTGGGTGAATTATTGTTGTGGGTTCCACTGTGGATTCCATTATTGATATTGTTGTGGCATCCATTATTGTTGTGTTACCCATTGTTGCTATGGCTATGGCTATGGCACCATCTATGGGGTGTTGGCATCCAATCTTGTCCTGCCCATGGATTTTGGATTGATGGAATTTGGATTTGATTTCGAAAAGGTGAAGGAACTGAAACATTCCATGGTGTCATCCATGGATTAACTGGGTTTATTGCATTAAACTATCCTTGAGCCTAGTTTTGTGGGGAAACGTTTTGTCTCTAGATATAATTTACTTCTTTAGTGGACTAGACTTATATTTTCATTTGATTTTTTAAAATAGGTATAAGGGTGCAATGTTTGGTATCATGATCTATTTCATCATAGATCCCACATGATAAAACATTGGTTTTATCTAAGGGTAGTCTCTAAGGGCATGTTTCTATCTACACTTAGGAAGTAGATTGTTAAAGGTTCTATTGCATTTACTTTACCTTGAAGGCCATCCAAAGTGATATTTATTGTAACTAGAATATTCATCTTTAGATTGGAAAATTCTTCCATTAGCTTACCCACTTCATTAGATTTCCTAAACCTTCCTCTCCTAATTCTAGGTTTTGTTCGAGAGTAGTTGGTACAAAGCTCAAAAATCTGATTGAAAGCCAACTTATTTATATCTCCACCTCCCATTAGATTTAAGGCATCTCTAGTATCTTCATCCAACCCTTTTAAGAAAACCAGTTTCTGAACTTCTTCAGTGAGTGGATAATTGCTTCTTTTATGAGTGAACATGAATCTATCTGAATAATCCTCTAAATATTTATCCTCATTCTATTTGATATTGAAGAAATCCTCTTTTATTTCTCATACTCGATAGTAATCTTGATACTTGTTTAAGAATTCTATCTCCATGTCATCCCATGTTCTAATAAAATCACTAGGTAAATCCATGAACCATCTCATAACTACATCTTTAAGTGTAGAGGGAAATATTTTTAATTTCTGGCTATCTATTGTGTAATCATAGGTTTGACATAGCACCTTAAACTCAAACAGGAAGTGATCAAAATCTTCTATAGATCTTTCCTAGAAATTTGGTAGATTAGCTAGTAAAATATTTTTAATGGGGGTTTGATCATTAGGATATACAACAATAGGAAAGGAAACATTACTTCCTGGTTCTACAATTTTTTTATTTTATGGATTTTTTTGGAGAGCCATATTTTCTTCTTCTGATGATTTTTTAAAGCTAAGATTATCTTCTCACTGAATATTTGTCGTATCAGTTATGGGTTGTTCAAAGTTCTCAAAATTTTCTTCAGCTATGGATTTTTGAAATGATTCTTTTAATTCCTTTGAAAGTTCTAAATAATGTCTTCTTGTAAGAGATTGATCTTGAGGAATTTGTCATATGGGGCTCACTTATAGCAATGGCAAGGTTTCTATCTAAGTTTCTGAAGATTCTTGCAGATAGGTTTCACTAGTTCTAGTTCACTACTCATAGATGTTCAAGGAGTTTCAACTTGTGTTCTTGGTGGGAATTTTGGGATGAATTATCCTTTAGAGTCTCTAAGATAGTACACCAATTTATTGAAGTTTTTATTTTATTTTTTGAAAATTGATTGTGTTTACATTTTTTTCTATTTTTCACTCTAGACCAATAATTATAACCTTACTAACACCTTATTCCCTGGAAATGGTGCCACAAATGGTGAGTGTCATTCAATTCCTCATTTAATCAATGTTTAATTGATGTCTTATCAACTAGGGCTGGTGTCCAAAGCTATCTACAGTAAGGTGTAGGATGGTAGATCTAGAAGTCTGCTTGTGGGGGTGTTTGATGGTCCTATTCTAACTTTGACTAATGAAAGGAATGTGTCTTAAACCACTTGATTAAATATTTTGTTGAAAAGGAAAAGATGTAACTATTTAATCAAATGAATCCACTCTTTTTCTTGAAAGTAAAATCACACTCCTATTTATGCTTGCATGGAAATCGAGATATTTAACTTAAAAATGAAATTTGCTTCACATGTTTGTTGTAAAAGAAAACACGCTTTGCTTATAAAGGAAATGACTTTGGAATAAGGAAATGTCTTTTGAACTATGAATTTTTTTTGATGTTTTATGAATGAATGCAAACATTATCAAGATTTTGATCAGTTATAACAAAGAGTTAATATAACATAACATAAGTACCGTACACAATTCTTGGTTCCAAGGAGAGTGGGCCCTTGCTCCTCTTGAACTCAGGAACAAGGATTAATCAATGTTAGAAACTGAAGTGATAATTCATAAAACTAAAATAATTACAATTTGTCTAAAACCTATAATATGCTTGTACGTATCTTTCATTTATTATCTTTTTAATAACAAAAGTCTCACATTTTATGCTAATATAATCAACTCAAAATAGGATGCAAAGAGATAAGAATCCTTGATTGATCCAATCATATAAATATAGGAGATTGGATTTCCAAGAGATCCAATTATTCTAATGAAATAGATATAATATCCTATAATATTCCTAAGATACAAATATATACAACTTTATCAAAAGCAAATCCTATAAAATAGTAGGCGAGTATTTTCCTCATTTGACTCTAGTTGGAATGATTATCTCTTATCTTATCTAGCCGCCAACTTCTCCATTTGTAGCTTTATCTTTACAAAATCCATGGAATTGACCCTACAAAGTTGGTAAGAAAAAGGCTACAAAGTCCATAGAAATAAGCCTATGGAGTCCATAGAAATGGACCTGCAGAGTCCGTAGATTCATTCTGTGTGAGTTCATAGTTCTATTGGATGGAGATCAAAAATGAACTTTCACTATACATCATCTATGTCTTCTTCCTGCACATTCTTCACAATAAAAATCACTAAAACATGCTATGTATTAGACATTAATGACAAAGTAAAGGTTTAGTCTTTGGTTCAATATAAACAAGACAAATATCTACTTTTCATGTAATAGATATCTAACAATCTATGATTTACATAAGATAATATCCTTAGAGAGATGAATTGAGGGAAATAACATGTCAATAATGAGCCATATTCTAAGCTCATCATTTCCCTTTTCCTTATTCATTTATATATCTTGTTTAATGTCTATATACCCCAATCTAACCACATTTTAGGGTTAAACATTTTTAATTCAATGCAAACTCAACCACATAAATTTTCTCTATATGTTGAACCAACATCATATAACTAGGGTATCAGTTGAGCCATTTTAAAGAAGATAAAGAGCCTTTAACCATACTTCTTACACCACTATCATATGATTTTTGTCTTTGATATTTGTAAAAATATGGATACAAAGGTTAAAGATTGGGCAAAAATGAGCACGGTATAAATCATTATTTCCTAAAACGAATATATGTCAAAAAGGTTTAGGATTTTCATAAAAATCCATGAGGAATAAATAAGGAAAGTCATCTAAACATGCCCTTCATGTATATTTTACCACACAATTGGGTACAATGACCAAGAGGATCCTTTATTTAATCATCAAAAATTCAGATAAATACATAAAGAAATTATGAATGATTTTCAAACGACTTCTAAGGGGGACATGTATTCAAGAAAAGTAATTCACACCCCCATAATTCATACACTCCCAAAAAATATCCATCTAACAAAGTTTATGGTTCCTTCATACCTTCATTAGAAACAAAATCTATATAAAAAAAGGACCTTTACCAAATATTTTTCAAACTCAAATTGTTATATAAAAAGTAAATGAAACAAATTATTCTAGTGGTCCAAGATATTCAAATGATACACCTAAAGTAACAATGTTCAAATATCCCATACCACTACCAAATTACAATAAATCTAGTGATCATGAAATTAAACTTGTTATACATGAGGATAATGTTACTCATATGTCTAGATTCAAAAAAGGTGGTGGGTTATAGCTATTTCCCATATTTGAGCCCCAATCAAATTTTCACCCCCATATAAATTCAAACTTGTCATATGGTCTTGTCATGTCTTATAAGGTCCCTACAACTCCTCATTTAACCTTGTTAGCATTTTTTAAGGTCAGTTTGGAGAAGTTAAGGCAAGATCATATTTTGTTCATATAGTGATCTATGGGTGTCATAAGGAAATAAGTCATGGTCAAGGTGTGTCATAGATGATTAGGGGTTGATTAATTCCATTTTATGTCTTAATCATCTTTTCACAATGTTCATGGAGTTTTGGAAAGTTTGAAGATCATTTTCTAACTCTAAGGTGTGAAAAATGAGTGAAGAGGGTGATTTTGGCTAATATTTATGTTTGTTAAAGTTACCTAACTTAAAAATCCATACCAAACAAATTCCAAGGTCCTTTGATTAGTTACCCAACTATCAACCCTATCAAACGAATCAAAACAATATTAGATTCTTGATTTTCAACACCATCTTAAGGAAATAGAAAAATTGTATAGACTTTTGGAAGTCATGTACAAGTGAAAATAGTTGTAGAGAGTCCTTTAGACTTATACAAGTTAGGAAATATATTGGGAATAAGTATGTATCTCAATAGTTATATATATATATATATATATATATATATATATATATATATATATATATATATATATATATATATATCATCATCCCCTTTAAAATCTAGTGAAGGCCAACTTCAAGTAGATGGTATAGATAGTAAAGTTTGATTAGGAAGCTAAAATTTTGGCAAAAGTTTAGGACCCTTATAATATTCCAATTTTTGGAATTGGTAATTAGATTTATGCTCTTATATTTATAAATAATTTCTAAGATCCCAAACTACTTTTTGAAGGCTAAAACCCCATGGGATAAGTTTAGAGCAAATCCAAAATAAATTATGAAATCATGGATTCTTGAAACTAGATAGAGTATATTCTCATGTTTGTATATGTGTAGTCATGTAAAATTTGAAATTGAACAACTTCAATATGGCTAAGACACCTAATCCATAGGTCCTCCTATTGGCTCACAAAATTCTTCTAGGCTACTTCTTTTACTGAATACTAGTCATCCAAAGCTTTCTAAAATAAGCCCTTTGGGACTCACATATCCATTTTAGGCATAGATCCATCCCCCAAGTCTCATCCCCTTAGGACAATAGTGCCCAAATATAATAGAAGCATTGTAACCTAGTTTGTCATATTCTTAGTGTCGTTGTCTAGGTTCACTTTTGCCTTCAATGATTAGATTATTTTGGTTCCTTATCTTTTTCCCTATTGGCCTCACATAGATACATTTAACCCATGATCATTAGTATCCCTATAAAATTCAATTCAAAGTCCATTTAGAAGGGTTGGCACTCATTTTTAAGAGAGATTCAAGAATACAAGAAATTACACTTGAGCACTCTTCCCTATTATTTTCACATAGCCTTCCAACATTGTTTCAATCCTACTCAAGTCATTACACTAGTCCCTAGCTAGCTGAAGCATATCTAATTTCACATACTATTTGCATTGATCATACAAAAATTACACCAAGCACTTCAATGGGAGAACTAAATTAGTTTGATCCCTCTTTAAAGTATTGGTATGTAGGTAGCATGCCCATACATAGGGTGTGAAATGCTTCTAGTGTATCCATTACACACTAACCCCTTCTCTCTTTTTCTCAAGTTTGCATTCAAGTTCAAGCACCAAGATCTCCCAAGAGTTTTAAAGATTAAAATAGGCACACAACACACTTCATGAGGTCCCAGACCCTAATATTTTAGTGACAAGGTAACACAGGAATTTTGAATAGAACCCAAAATCTTTCAACCTCAATACAATAGCACCAAAATATGACTACAACATTGAAAAATAGGGTGTCCTATTTTTGGTGCTCCTATCCAATCAACAAACAAAGTCTAGAGACCTATTTTTAATTGTTGCTCAGTCTTGTTCCTCTAGTATTAGACCTTGTCTTAGTCTAGATTAGCCTAAATAAGCTAAGTTCTAATCTCTCTCATTCCATACTATATTTAGAAAGGAAAAAATATTATATATTTACACAAATTAGTAGGTCAATTCTTGCATATTTATTTACTGATTTACATTACTCAGCCCCTTTATTAGTTAGGAATATAAATCCAATATTCCAAAAATAATAAAACATTTGGTGAACCTGACTTCAAATTTTCACACAAAAACCCTAGAACCCTAGGGCTAATCATTTTTTATTTTTTAAAATATTTTCCTAATTTTTCCTAAGTTTAAAAATTAGAAAACTACAAATCAATAGAAACATTTTACATGAATTTACCCAAACCCTAGTTTGCACATACTAGGTCCTATTTTCATACAAACACTTTCAAACCACTAGGAAAAATAAATTGCTAATTTTATAAATATTTTTAGATTTTTCCTAAATTTTTCAAGTTAAATTCTAAAAATTCATAGCTAATTTTGAAAAAAAAATAAAACCCTAGGTGCATCAACTATTTTTTAATTATTTTTCAGGCATATTCCAATCATTTTTCTACATTTTAGCTGAATATCAAACTCAAAAAATCAATTTCAAAATTAAAAATTCATAGTATTTTGCACAAGTATTTCTAAAAAATATTTAGTTTCATATACTATAACCTCCTTTCTTCTTGTGGTATCACCTTACATGTTTTGAAGCTCCATATCCTTTTTTATGCACATTCCAATTCCATGTTTAGATTATATCAGCTTAATCTTTTTTGTTATTATCCAAGTTTTATTCCTGATGAAACCTAAGTTCCTTACATCTCTTCCCTCAAGATGAAGTGCAAGATTTAGAGGTAATCCTCTTGAATTCATGTAGATTCCTTCAACTCAACATATACCATGGATAAACAACCAAATTAGATTCCTGTTATAGATTCTACACATCCAAATTATACAAAATTCTATGAGGATAACTCCGATCATCAGTAATACAAAAATACCAATGATGATGTACACACCAATGCTCCTACTCCACTACATTGGTCTACCGATCCACTTCCACCTATTATTGATAATGAAGTAGTTCTAAACAAATATTTGGATTTAATTTTTTTTAAAGAAATAATCAAGGACTAGCCTAAAGATCATACCCTAATTTTGTAATCTATCATGAAAATTAAAAATGATAAGAAAACTAAATCTTCCAGTAATTTAGAGTAGCCAGCTATAAATGACATTATGGGGGCAACTATGTCTCAACCACCCCCTATATCATCTCAACCTTCTTCTATGCCACTAGTTATAGCTAGTACATCCCTATCTCTTGATGTGGTAGCCATTGTGTAAGAGATCTACTCTCTTCAATCCAAGGTGTAACATCTTGAGCAAGGTGAGACTAGACCTACATAGGCATTGGATTATTTTGATTTACTTCATACACCATTGGCATGTCACATTGTTTCTACACCCTTACCACTAGGTTTTGTTCAACCCAAGCTCACTCTATATGATGGTAAGGGTGATCTAGAGACACATTTGAGAGATTTTGATGCATCATGTTTGGATCATGTACCCAATAACTATCTACTTACTAATTTTTTTTTGTGGAGCTTAAATGAATATGCTTTACAATGGTTTTATAGTCTACCAAATCAGTCAGTCATAAAATTCAATCCTTTCATAGATATGTTCCTAACACATTTCAATATCAACATTGGTGATAAGGTTTCATATGCACAGATTGCTTAGTAGAAAGAAAGGTCAAATGCACCTCTCATAGATTATGTTCTTAGATACAAGACTATTATAACTAAACTAACTAGCTCCATGGATAATCAAGATCTACAAGACATCTTCAAACATAGACTTCTACTAGCATTGAATGAATATATCAAAATATTCTCTTTCATCACTAAATTGTGTCATACACTCAAGGAAGAGAAGTCAAGCTAATTTCAATGGGAAAACATAAGTATTCAAGTATCCCAGACACAACGAATAAGAGTAATAGCAAAGTCTCATATAAGGTCAAAATCTATGATAACAAGAATTAGAACCAACCAATAGTTAATGTAGTTTTCAAGCCCCCTTAGCATGTGGTTTTATTGGCACCTCATCATCATGCATTTACAAATCTACTAGTTCTTCTATCTAGGATTTTATAATAGTTATTGGAATGAAACATCATCACTCTCCATCCTATTTGGAAAGCTGATCTAGCAAAGCCTCTTCTATGGAGATATGATAACCATGTATTTTGTAATTTTCATAAGGCACCAAGCCATAAAAAAATAGATGCATCAGTTTGTAACATAAGATATAGGATCTGATTGATGATAATATACTTGATCTGGGCACTTCAGTTGAGACTCCAAAGGAAAAACCAACAAAGGATAAAGCTTTAAAAACCTTTTCACATCCATTTCCATAACATTCTTAAAAGGATCAAGGGGACACATCAGGTATTCACCATACTTAGTAGGAACCTTCAATGGAATCACATCCTTTCAGTGGTATGATAGGGGTGTATGAGTCTAGAGTTCCATCTAGGCCTTCAATATCTTTTTCATATCACTATATTATGGAGGATAATATAGGTTACAATGCACTATTATCAAAGTGCATATTTAGAATTAGCCTATTTGTAAAGTACTCAATGACAACATTTTAAGTCTTAACATGTGTACTTTCACACTTTGATAGTATTTGGGTTATTTAAAGTAGGATATCACTCCAATAAACATAGTTATTAATGGTTTCAATGGGCATATATAGAGTTCATTGGGATAGATATTACTTCCATTAAAGGTTGGTCTTACATATGTGGCCACACCTTTCACTATAGTTCCTAGAGTAGGAGTTTTTGATATAGTACTTGGTCGACCATGGATTCAAAAATTTAGGGTAATACCTTCTATAGTTCACAAATACAAGAAATTCATTCACATTATTCAGGTTATTATAGTTGGTGGAGTTATTTATGAGTCACCACTCCCCACTTTAGAGCCATTTACTAGCTTCTAGTCACCAGCTCCAATTCTCCCACCAATTTTAGCTTCTTTTCCAATTTTAGTACAGCTTCCACTTCTAATCTAGCCATAGTTACAACATCCATCATCAGTACAAAGGGTTTATATACCCCCACAATTTTAGGATTCTATATAGATTCTATCTACAATTTGAACACCTAGAGTAGTTACATTATGGTCTCATATAACTACATAGAGATCACCTATTCACAGAGATTCTTCTCCTAATTTTAGATGGGTACCTAAGAGCCCTATAGTTATATCCACTTCTCAAAGTAATAGGGTCACCCCACATTCAATTTCCACTTTAGATATTTTAGAGTAGTTACAACATACACAGATTTCATTTTCACAATCTCAAACACTTCATCATGCCTCATGATCACACATGATCCCATTATTTGATACATGACACCATGATTAGGAGTCTCATCTAAGACTCATCAGTTGGTATCATTTATTTCTAGCATTGATTGTACATATTATCTCTTGCTTGATTGTACATAGTTCAAATATTTTTAAAAATACAAAAACAATATAACACTTCAAAAATACAAAAACATTCAAAAAATTGTAAAAAAACCATCCAGGTTATGTCATGCCTACACCACACACTATGATTTATCATATTGATGCACATGCCTTACTAGATTACATAGATTACTACATTGACATTTCACTAATGCCTAGCACTTGTGTATTTCTTAGCATATACCTAGTCTTGTACTACACATTTTTTTGAATACTTTCACGTTTGATTTGATTAATTAGATGTGTTTATATCTTTTAGTTCTTAATTTTTCTTTCATTCCTTTCTTATCATATCTTTTGTGATTTCACTTTCCAGTTCTTACTTGTTTTCTATTTGTGCCTTAAGACATTTACCAATGTCCTTTACTTCTATTCATGTGTGTACATTAGGACATATACCAATGTTGTTTATTTTTACTATCTCATGTTCTTTTGGCCCTTGTTACAACTTTTCTTCTTCCACTTGTATGTGTATGTGGCATTTGAACATGCTTTCCATGCTTGTCTTCTAGTTTGAGTGACATGTGTCCATGTCCCTTATTTGTGTGGCCCCTTGCCCACCCTTGTATGCTTCTTGCTTCTTGTTTTGTATGCTTGTTTGATTTTTTGATCCTCACTATGTGTAATTCCATGATTCTAATCATGCATTTATCTTGCTTCATTGATGTCATGATGGACATTATGCTCCATCCCTCCATGTTTACATACAAACTAGTAACTAAACAACTAATATCTAATATTACCAATCCAGTCTAGTAATTTTCACATGTTCTTACAATATTATTTCTATCTAGTCATACCCTTGTTGATATAACAATATATCAATTCAAATATTTCTATATCTTGAAATATATTATCAAATATTCAATGTTATATCTTACATTTAAATAGATTAACACACTTGTAAGACTCTTTTCTTCTGAGAACAGTCATTGTAGGTTCATCATTCCTACCATTAGAAGAGGGAGAATAAAATAGGTGTTTTTCATAGAGATTAAACATCATAATAGTTGAAATAATATCATTTAGAACACTCACTAAAAAATCTAGAGGTCAAACCAGTCAAACCAGAGTAGAAAGATAGTGATAGTTTTAGATCAGCAATCAGTTTTCACACTAGACAATAGCATCAAAAATGGATAGTAACACCAAACACAGGGGTGTCCACATTTTGGCACTCTTATATAGGTAATAAAACACTTAAGGTTTCTATAAATAGGTAAAAAATTTAATTTATAGATAATTTTTGCACTTCTAGATTAGTTAGAATCAACAGTTTTAGTATAATTTTCTTGAAAAATCCATATACATGGGGGTTGTCATGCTGACATGATGGTTCTTGATTTTAGCTTAGTAAGGTAGTTTTCATAACTTCAAGATCAGAATCCATGTTCTAGACATCAGTGATTGGGGGAAATGTGCACAACACATTGATCATCTTTTTTTTCTAAGTTTAGTTTATACCTAGGCATTCTCAATAGTTATATGCCTACTCCATCTATAGGTGGTTGGCATCACATTTGAGTTAAACTTTCATACAAGTTTATCTTTTTGAGTACCTAAGTTACTAAGTTGGCTTTCACATAAGCATTTTGCTTTAGTTTTAGATAGGATTTCATACAATCCCAACTTCCATCTTTTGAAATGGCCAAGAGTGGCCTAGTTTCTAACACACATTTAGGCTATCCACACCACATTGTTATATTTACAGCACATCCATGGGCTCCATGAGCCATATCATATGACATAGATTATATACTAGTATTAATTTATAGCTTCACTGCATGATGTAGTGATGGAGCCAAAGGTCTAGCTAACTTTTTTCTTCTTAAGCCACCTATTTAGAGGGATTGGCCACACCGTATAAACATCAATTAACACACACATGATTCGTTAGCTTCACATAGTTGGCAATGATGGATCCAAAGGGCCAAAATTTAAATTTTTGAGCCATTTGCTAGATAACTGAGCACTCAGTTCCATTCATGATATTAATCTTAATACAACACACACTCAGCATCATCTGGCACATTCTATCATCACAATAGGTTTTGTATTGATTCATGTACCTGATGAGGTGTATTCATTCCTTTCTCTTCTTCTTACTTAGCTCTTGTAAATTATTATTTTAGATATAGTGTATTTATTAAGAACTAATATAATTTATGTTTTCATCACAAAATCATAATTCACAATGTGCTCTCTCTATACACATCCAAAATCACATAGCTTCATGAGTTTCACCTTTATAGGTAAGTTTACGTATACTTCTTATTTTGGTTTATCCTAGTATTTCACTTTTTTGCATGCTTAGAATAAATGGGGGGAAATATAATCATTTAAAATGTGAAATTATACAACTTAAGTATGGATAAGACACCTAATCCATAGGTACTCATGTTGGCTCACACAACCCTTCTAGATTACTTCTTTCACTAATTCCTAGTCATCCAAATCTTTCTAGACTTAGCTCTTTCAGACCTAGGTATCCATTTTATTCTCAAATCCATCCCCCTAAGTCTCATCCCATTAAGAAAATAGTGCCTAAATAGGATAAGAGTGTTGGAACCCAGGGTGTCCTATTTTTGGCATTGTTATCCAAGTTCACTTTTTCTTCCAATGGTAAGATTCTTTCATTTCCTTATCTATTTCCCTATCATCCTCATGCGAATTCATTTTCATTAGTTTCCATATAAAAGGCCATTCAAATTCCATTTATAAGGGTTGACACTCATTTTCAAGAGAGAAACAAGAATACAAGCAAGTATACTCAAGCACTCTTCCCTATCTTTACACACATCCTTTCAACATTGTTTCAAGCCTACTCAAGTCATTGCACTAGTCCCTAACTAAATAAATCACATCCAATTTCACCTTATAGTTTCAATGATGATACACAAATTGCATAAAGAATTTAAATGGGATAATTACATTATATTGATTCCTCTTCTAAGTATTAGTATGTAGGCAGCATGCCCACACACAATGTGTGAAGTGCATACAATGTATCATTTACACACTAACCCCTTCTCTCTCTTTCCCAAGTTTGTACTCAAGTTAAATAACTAGGATCTCCTAATATTTTTGAAGACTAAAATAGGCACATATCAAGCTCCACAAAGTCCCAGACCCTAAAATTTTAGAGACAGAGTAACACAAGCATTCTAAATAGAACCTAAAAATATTTTAGACTTAGGAAAATAACACCAAAATAAGACTATAGCACTGAATGGAAGGGTGTCCTATTTTTAGAAATCTTGTCCAATTAAGAAATGAAGTAGAGAGACCTATTTACAACTATTTCTTAGCCCTTCTCCTCCAATATCAGACCTTGTCTCAGTCTAGATTAGCTAGAATAAGATAAGTTCTAATCTCTTTCATTCCCTACTATATTTAGAAAAGGTAAAAATACTATCTATTTACACAAATTATTAGGTCAATTCTTACATATTTATTTACTGATCTACATTGCTTAGCCCCTTTATTAGTTAGGAATATAACTTCAATATTCTAAAAATAATAAAACAAGATGCCTCACATACATTCACTCATCTTTTTGGAACATGTGGATGTCCTGTAGCAAGAAAAATGGTTCTTATGAGTAGTTTTCAAGTGGATGCCATATTTTTGAGTTTTTGAGTTATTCAAGTGTTTTGGTGAATTTTAATGTTTCTCCATTGTATTCTAATTCCCTCTAAATTCATGTATGGGCTCTAATTAATTAAAAAATTGTACAAGTCTTAAGGTGGTCACATTTCCATATACCATGTGGATTATGTCTATGTGTTGCATAGCATGGGTGATTTGAAGTACTTTGAATATGTTTTTCAAATATTTTGGAGTTTTGAATTCATTATTAAAGGTGTTTATTCTTTGGTAACAATACTCGTCCACCCCCAATAGTCATATTGTACTTTTCAAGTGTTTCAAACACAAGGTTGTCCATTCTCTTATTTCTTACAACCTTTAGGTTTGCAAATCCATGAAAATTCCATATTATCAATTTTTATTCAAAGTTTAAAAATTATTAATCATCATAGTCTATTTTGAAAAGATAAGTGGATTAATGGAGGTCTCCAAAGGCATCTAAAAGTCAAAAGTTACAAACAAGCTAATGGCTCATAGTCACCTAGAAGACTGTGTATAAACAATGAAGTGCAAGGTTGAAAAAGGTGTTTTGAGGCACTCCATGGATTGGAAATGAATGCAAAAAACCTCATAATGAGATTTAGTCATTTATATATATTATGATGTAGTTTTAAAAGCTAATAAACTCATATGTACAGTCAAATTCCCAATTGATACACATAATCCTCCTTTCTAAGAGGGAATGTGCTTTGGACATTAATGATGTAAGGTCTATATTTTTAGGATAGAAATAGGGTTTTTAAAATTAAAACAACATGATAAAATCATTTATAATGTTCAAGGTTGGTAAGGGAGGGCCTATAATGCAATCAAACCCTATACATAATCCTTCTCAAATGTCACCTATAGGCTATGTGTAGGAGGATAGTGAGTGAAGAGGTTCAAAAGTTTCTTGGAAAGGATGAAATATGGACTTGAAATGAAGCAATAATGAATTGGCCATTGTATATATTATGGTGTAGTTTTAAAAGGCCTAACTCTTAAGAATATAATAAAATAGTCTTGAAATCAACACCTATAACCTATCAATTGACAAGATTGATCTTAAGATAAAAATGTTGATGAGAGAAAAAAAATTCAAGGCGTATATATATATATATATATATATATATATATATATATATATATTATAAATTCACATCATACCAATATTTTTATGGTTTCATGTTTATATTAAGGGACTAAAGCTTCAAGTAAGTATTCACAGTACCAAAATGACATACACATGCAAACACAAACTTGTAGGTCTATTTTGGTCACTCAATGGTTTTAAAAACTTGTGATTGGGTTATATGTATGATAATTAGTATAAAAAATCCATCAATGTTAATAATTCCTAAATAAAGAAGAAAACAAATGAGCAAACATGGGCACACAATCTAGAAATGCATAGTTTGCTTGTCTAGGCTAAAAATGTTGTTTGTTTAGAGAATTAAGGACTTGGAAACCTAAGAAACTAGTGGTGTGTGATATTTGAATGATATAAAGGAGCTTTAATATTCTCAAACCATCTGATACTAAAATAATTCTAATCCTATAGTAATGAAATGCCAAAATAGGGGTCTCTAAAGGACCTAAGTGCACACTTAGTTTTGTCTAATACTTACAAGAAGTTTGTACTTGTATGGAGAAGTTAAGGTATATTAAAAGATTATAAGGGTAATAAAATTGTTTGAATATGACCTAAAATTCATGAAATTTACCTATAATTCCTCAAGTTCGATCAAGAAGTGATTGAAACACATACATACCTTGTTGAACCCTAAATAGGCCTATAGGTAGTCAATCCTTGTAGAGATGATGGTGGTGAAGTGAGGTCAATTGGAGTTAAGGAAAGAATTAAATAATTTTAAATATATAATGGAATATATATACATCCATTTCATATGATCTTAAAGTCCTTATCGTAGAGATAGTGAAATAAATATAGTCTTAATAGTCTTAAGCATATGCAAAGCTCTGTATAGGTAGTGCGATGAGATGAATCCAGTTAGAGGTGTTTTTTGATAAACTTGGAAACTTTATAATATAATTATATACATGGTTCATCACTCCATGAAGAGATAAAAACTTGATAGAGAGAGAGAAAATGACACATATAGTCCATTAGGGTATAGTTGGTAGATTAGTACAAAAACCCTAGGCCTGAGAAAGTGGCATGGTTGGGAAGTTTGATAAAGGAAGATGGTCAAAAAATTATTGTAATAGCTCAAGGGAAATGTCAAAAATCCCATTGAGGTAATAGGAGTTCAAAACCAACTTAGGAATAATCTCACTAACTCATTTCTGTCTCAGACCTCACATAATGCCCATTTGTAACGTGAGATGGTAGTTTGATTTGATTGTTGTATATCATGCATGATTCATGTGACCATAAGATCCTAGGGTGATTTATCCACCCTAATTTACTCCACATTTGTTAAATTTTTTGGAGGATTCATTTGTCCAAGTTTATGAATCATCACTAAGAGTTCAATGTACTTTTAGGCTACCTAGGAGAGACATAAAGACCCAATGAGATAAAAATGAATATTTATGTGTCTTTATGAATTAAAAAAACTTCCAAACCACTTATAACTTATTATAAACTCTAATTTTCTCAACCACATGTACTTGATATGTATAGACTATTGTACAGATTGCCATAAATGCACTTTTTATGTGTTTTTAGTGTTTTATAGGGATTTTGGAGAGATGGAAACCTTTTAATAATTTGAATAGGTCCCATAAAATTATTTCATCCCTAAAAATAAATTTATTTTCTCAATGACCCCTGGAAGTGACTAAACAAATTCCATTTTACAAGGCAGTTCAAACATGTTTATGAAGGGCTTGTTGTTGCCCATTTCATGCTTTGGCTATAATCACAATGTTATAGAAGCCCAAACATAACATGGATATTTTTTTGGTGTGGGTAAAGTGATTCACACACTTTTCATATTTTTCACAAGTGAAGGAGGATTTTAGATCCAAAATCAACTTTCTAGGTCTAGAGGCCTAATTAGGCCTAATTAGCAAAAGAGATAGGCAAAAAAATGTAGACTTTCACTTAGATTTAGCTCATGAAATTTGGTATAGAATTATAAGGCCATATGGGGTTGTATAGTATGTATTTATTTTTTCAATATAATCTATAAAACTCCCACACAAGGATATAAATAGAAAAAAATGATATAACGAGTGAGGCCTATTTGAGGCTTTTGGTAGACTAAGACTTATTAGGGCTAGTTTGATACCTCAAAATGGATTGTTTCTAGTATGATATAAGTATAATAGGAAATAAATGATTTTTTTAATCTAAATTAATTAAAACCATGTTTTGACACTTGTGTGAAAAATAGTCCTAAGGAGATGAAGAACCTTCTAGACACCTTGTAAGAGAAAGAGGTGATGTGTCAAGGAGAACCTATTGGGGTTAGGTGAGAGGTTTCAAGAGCAAAGAAAACATGTAGGATAAATTGATCTGACCACCAATAGTTCCATTTGTCCTTCAACATGCCAAGAAGAAGAAAAGTTTCAAGAAGCTAATCGAGGTGTCAAACAATCTTTTCAAGTTCCATACCACTTGGAGAGATGGAGCATCTGAAGAGGAGAAACACATGGTGTCTTAGACCTATTAAATCTATTCCCTAACTCCTCTTATTTTTTTAAATTACGTCACACTTTTCCACTCGCTCTCTCTCTCTACTACACATTTCTTCTCTTCTCCTTCACTTTCTTTATATAAGCAACCACTTTTGGCTTGAAATGTATCCTCTATCTGGGTATGGATAATCCCTACCCATTTTTATAACTTTGATCAATAAAAAATCTTATTTTTTACCTCATTATATGACTACATGTAGTATAAAATATTTATATGATTGATCTTATCAAGTGTAGATGTATTTCACCTTGTTTATGTCCTATTTATCTTGCCTCATGTGGTTGTTTCTATATTGAAGGTTATAGTTTGTGTCATAAGGAATCTCTTATGGGGTTTTGAGTAGAATTATTCTTCCCTCTTAGACTTTTAATGCCTTACCCTTTTAAAAAACATTGATGAAATAGGTTCAATCTAGAATGTGTGTATGTTCATGTTATCTTGTAGGTCTTAGTGTAGTGTACAATGCGTGGTAATGGTTAACAAAGTTTGGTACATCACCACTGTAGTTAGGTTTATTTAAGTTATTTTTCCCCATTTTAAAATCAATAAAGTGATAGATAGTGAAATTGAGCCTAAGTGATTCATCAAGGGGAGTTATCCATTTAATCTAAAGGTTTAACCCTATTATAGATAACCCATAGGTTTAGGGTTAATCCCATGTTTAACCAAATTTAGAAAGGTTTGAAAAACCTTCTCCTAGGGTGTAGAATTTGGTTAAAATATTTTTGGCATGCCCTATGGGACTTAAGATCCAAAAGAGTGATATGATTTTGGTGTGTTCTTATACCTATCAGTCTTTGAATGTATTCAAACAAACATAAATGGTGACTCCAAATGTAATCAATTGGTTATAATCAACCCATGTACTTTTTGTAAAATAATTTACTAAAATATATTGTATTTAATTTAACTAAGTTTATATGGTTGGATATTATAAGATTTCCTACTATAAACCTCCCTACCAACCTTTTCATGACCCTTACTATGTTCCTCAATATCCCTATCAAGATTGTTATCAACTTTATGAACCATGGATTCCCTATGGTTAGCTTACTCCTTATCCATATGATCATGATGTTGTTGAGAAAACTTATGAATAAACCTATGAAAAAGGCTATAAATAGGAAAAATATGTGATTAATACCCTTGAATAAAAATTCCAAGCTTTTAAGAAGCATCTTTGTATAGGTAGTCTTCCTCGTGCTATACTTATCCCCCCTCAAGAAATCAAGATCTCATCATCTTGGATGCCTTCTTGGACTATGACTTCTAATCATACCATTTCAACTCTTGATGAATAATTTGAACCTATGAAAATATCTCCCTCCCCTCCTCAAGAAACCTCTTGTATTCCATATCAATTTTCTTGTGCCCATTATCCTCATAAAACCATTCATTATCCTAAAGAGAAGCATCCAATAAAACTAATATAATATTCAAAAGAGCCTAATATATTCAAAACTCCAACTTGGAATAAAGTAATGAAGTCATAGGGAAATAAGGATGAAGAGAGAGAGGAATAAGAAGTTGATGTCAAGAAAGAAAACCTTGTGCTTGTTCAAGCCTCATTACCCTCTCCCCGATAATTTATAACTTTTCCCTCATGAAAGTCTATCTAAGAAGATTTTCAACATAAAAAATAGAGATTAGTAGATAAGGTAGAATATAAATTATAAGTTGCTTAAAATCCTCAATAAGGATATGAGAAAGATGAGGTGGTTGATTAAGATAATGTAAAACATATGAAAAAGATGAACCTTCTCTCTCTCTCCAATACTTCTTTCAAGAGTCTCCCATTTTCAAGAACCCTAATTTCAAGAGTACTCCATCCATCCCCATGCCCATTCATGAGCCATCCACCACACCTAATACTCCCTCCCCAACCCATCAACTTATTCACCACCCTCTCACCTCATCCCTTTTTGAAACAGAACCCATTTTATGAGAAATAAGCAAATAATATCAAGATAAATTTTTAGCTAATCAAGAAGATGACTCAAGTGTATATGATGAAGAGTTCACTATAGGGACTCCCCTTGGTAAAGGTAAGCATAAATCCATCTTCTTGAGTAAATAAAAATATGATCAAGATCATGTTGCATATTTTCATAAAGATCTTGGTTAAGGCATATAGTAGGAAGCTATGAGGAAGAACATCACAATGGTTGAGTTGGTTGAGATTCATGAACATGGTCAAGAGGATGAGTTTGAAGAGGTTGTGGTTCTTAAGGAGAAAGAAGGAAAAGATGATTTTCAGTAGCATATTGAATTTATCCAAGATCTTGAATACATTTTCAAGGTTTAAATTGAAGATCAAAAGGAGATAGAATAAGATGTCCTTATGGAGGATAATTATGAAGATTAGATTGACTATGAAAATCTCCTTGAAGAGCATGATGAGATTATAGATGTCAAAATTTTTGATCTCAGTCAAATTACCATGGAGTTCAAAGAAACATGTTTTGATGAGGCATCATTGAGTCAATTTTCAACTAAAGAGCACCATGAAAATATGGTTGAGTCGCAAGAGGAAATTACCTTCATAGGTGATATCTTTTCATCTACTATTGTTGCTTTAAATATCATGCCAAAGAGAGTGTTAAGTAAGAAGGAGTTGAAGACATCAAAATAAAATATCAAAAGGCAACATTCTTCATGAAATCCTTCATCTCATGGAGTAAAGGATGGTGTAAGTTTTCCTTTTGATTTAGGAGGAGAAATTTTGCTTTAGGTTAGTTGTATATAGTATAGTTTGCTTATGTTCTTGTTGTGTTCCCTAAGTGCTTAGTTAGCACATGTGTGTCTTTTCCTTTCTTTTATTTTATGTGGGTGTCTTAATTTTGTGTGTTATTGAGGTAATAAAGTTTACTTATTGGTCAAGTATCAAGGTCTAGATAATGCTATCTTAGAGTGCAATTGGCTCCATATCCTAATGGAAGGATAAGGCTACTAGTCTAGTTAGCATTGCAGATATGCTACCTCTGTGAATCACTAAAAATGTTGACCAAATGTGACCCCAAGTCAAATTTGGGTCCCCTATATAAATTTAAACTTGTAATATGGTCTTGTCATATTTTATATGGTCCCTAGCAGTCTTCATTTAACCTTGTTAGCATTGTTTAAGCTTGGTTTGGAGAAGTTAAGGTAAGGTCATATTTTGGTCATATAGAGATGTAGGGTTCTCATGAATAAATAATTCATGGTAAAGGTGTGTCATAGGTGATTAAGGGTCTATTATTTCCATTTTATGTATTAAACATCTTTTCACAATATTTCATGGAGTTTTAAAAAGTTTGAAGATCATTTTATTGCTCTAAGGTGTTGAAAATGAGTGAAGAAGGTGATTTTGATTAATATTTGTGTTTTCTAAAGTTTCATAACTTAAAAATCTATAACACAGATTAAAATGTCCTTGGATCAGTTACCCAACTATCACACATATAAGAAGAATCACAACAAAATTATATTCTTGATTTTTAACACCATCTTGAGGAGTTAGCAAACTTGTATGAAAATTTGGAAGTTATGTGCAAGTGAAAATAGTTTCAGAGTGTCCTTTATAATTATATAGGTTGGGAACCAGATTGGAAATATGTTTTTAGATCAATATTTGAAGACATCTTTTTCCCTCTCATTGCCCCCTTCACAAACTAGGGAAGGCCAACTTTAAGTAGATGGTACAGGTAATATAGTTTGAGTTGGAGGATGAAATTTTGGAAAATTTTTATGACCCATAGGGATTATAATTTTTGTCATTGGGCATTGGATTGGTTCTCTTATCTTTATGAACATTCACTAAGAGCCTAGATTACTTTTTGAAGGCCTAAAATCCAACCTACTGAGTTTAGAGAAACTTCAAAAAAAATTATGAAATCATGGATGATTTAAAATAGTTAGATTAGATTATCAGATGTCTTTAGATTCCTCACATTCATCCACTCATCTTCTTGGCACGTGTGGATGTCCTTTGGCAAGCAAAATGGTTCTTGTGAGCATTTTACAAGTGACTATCATATTTTTTAAGTTTAAGAGTTTTCCAGGTGTTTTGGTGCATTGGAATTTTTCTCCATTGTCTTATAATTCCATATAAATTCATTTATGGCCTTTTATCAACTAAAACTAATGGACAAGTCTCAAGATGATCACATTTCCATATAAATTATGGATTGTGTCTATGTGTTGCATAACAATGGTGATTTGAAGTAGTTTGAATATGCTTTTTAAATATTTTGGAGTTATGAATTCATTATTAAAGGTGCTTATTCTTTGATAGCAATAATATTACATCCCTAATAGTTATATTTCACTTTTCAAGTGTTTAAAACACAAAGTTGTCCATTTTCTCATTTTGTGTAGCCTCTAGGTTTACAAATTCATGAAAAATCCATATTGTCAATATTTAGTAAAGTTTTCCAAAGTATGAGTCATGGTGGTCCAATTTTAAAAGATAAATTTAATAATTTAGGTATTTAAAGACATCTAAAAGTCCAAAGTTACAAACAAGCTAATGGCAAATAGTCACCTATAAGACTATATATGAACAATGAAGTACAAGGTTGAGAAAGGTGTTTTGAGGTACTCTATGGATTATAAATGAATATAAAAGATACTTCCAAATGATATTTAATCTCTTATAGATATCGTTATTTGGTTTTTAAATCTATGAAACTCATATGTACAGTCAAACTCCTAATTGATACATAGTCTTACTTGTTGAGAGGGAATGTACTTTAGACATTAATGATGAAAGGTATAGAGTTTTAGGATAGTAAGAGGGTTTTGGATATCAAAAAAACATAATAAAATAATTGAGAAGGTTAAATTTTGGTAAGGTAAGGCCTATGGTGTAGTCAAACCATATATATAGTCCTTCTCAAATGTTATCTATAGGCTGTGTCTAGGAGGACAGTGAGTAGAGAGGTTCAAAAATTTATTTGAAAGGATTATATATGGATTTGAAATGAAGAGATAAGTAACTCTAAATTTATTTTAAATTTTGTATATTATGGTGTAGTTTTAAAAGGCCTAACTACTAAGAATATAGTAAAGTAGTCCTAAGATCAACACCTACAACTTGTCAGTTGACAAGATTGATCTTAAGATAATAATGTTGAGGAGAGAATAAAGTTTCAAGGCATATAGATAAATTATAAATTCATGGAAAAATAACATTTTTAAGGTTTTATGTTGATAATAAAGGTCTAACACCTCAATTAGGTAACCATAGTTTCAAAATGACATACATAGGCAAACATAGACTTATAGGTCTATTTGGGTCACTCAATGGTTTTCAAAACTTGTGATTGGGTTACATGTGTGATATTAAAGCCATAAATTTTAATAATTATTAAATAGATAATAAAATAAATGAGAAAATATGGGAACATAGTTCAGAAATGCACAATCTACTTGTTTAGGCTAAGAAATTTGTTTGCTTGGTGAATTGGGGACTTGAAAACTTAAGAAAGCAATGGTGTGTGGTGTTTGAAGGATATAAATGATTTTTAAGGTTATAAAAACATTTGAGATCAAAATAGTTCTAATCCTAGAGAAAATGAATGACAAAATAGAGGTATCTAAAGGACCTAAGTACACACACAATTCTATCCAAGGCTTACAAGAAGTCTTTAATTATATGTATAAGTTTAAGGATATTTAAATCCTCTAAGGGTAAACAAAGTGTTTTAATATGACCTAAAAGTTATGACATTTCCCTATAAGTTCTCAAGTTTAATCAAGAAGTGATTGAAACATAGGCATACCCTATTGAACCCTACACAGGCCTATAGATAGTCTGGCCTTGTAGAGATGATGGTAGTGAAGTGAGGTCAGTTGGAGTTAAGTAAATAATTAAATAATATTTATTATATGGTGGAATATCTATACAATAATTTCATAAGATCCTAAAGTGCTGATATTAGAGATACTGAAATAAATATAGTCCTAATAGTCTTAAGTGTATCCATAGTACTACATAGGTAGTAGGATGAGATGAATCCAATTATAGGTGAGCTGGTATAGACTTGGAAACTTGATAAGATAATGAGATACATGGTTGATCACTCCATGAAGAGAACAAAACTTGACAGAGAGACAAAATGACATGTAAATTCCATTAGGTTATGGTTAGTAGATGAGTACAAGAACCCTAAACTTGAGCAAGTCGCATGGTTGGGAAGTTTGATGAAGGAAGATGGCCATAATCCAATGGGAATAGCTCAAGGCAGATTTAAAATACCCCATTGAGGTCATGGGAGTTCAAAACAAACTAAGGAAAAGTCTCACTAACTCATTTCTCTCTCACACCTCATAGAATGCCCATTTGTACACTAAGATGATAGTTTTCTTTGCTTAGTATGGATCATACATGTTTCATGGGACCCTGAGTTCTTAGGGGAGGTTATCCACCATAATTTAATATAATTTTGTGAAATTTGTTGGAGTATTCATATGTCGAACTTTATTAATCATCACTAAGAGTTCAAAGCACTGTCAAGCTGCCTAGGAGAGCCGTAAAAACCTAATGAGAGAGAAATGAGTATTTATGCCTCTTTATGAATAATACAAACTTCCAAGCCACTCATAACTTATTCTATTTTTCTCACCCACACGTACTTATCTGTACAGACTATTGTATAGATTACCATAAATGCACTTTTGTGTGTGTTTTTAATGTTTCATAAGGATTTTGGAGAGATGGACACTTTCAAATAATTTTAATATATCACCTAAGAATTATTACATCACCTTAAAAATAAAAAAAATTCTCCAAAACCCTTGGTAACACCTAAAAAAAATTCCATTTTGAAAGGAAATCCAAACATGCTTGTGAAGGGCTTGTTATTGGCCATTTCATGGTTTGGGTATAAGCACAATGTTACAAAAGGCCAAACTTGACATGGATATTTGTTTATTAATGTTTAAAGTTAATCACACACTTCTTAGAGGTTTTAAAATTTTAGTAGGATTTTAGAGCCAAAATCCACTTTCTAGGCCTAGAGGCCTAATTAGGCCTAATTCGTAGAAGTAATAGGCAAAACAATTAGACTTCCACTTGGATTTAGCTCATGAAATTTGGCATGAAACTATAATTACATATATGTTACTAGAATATTCATTTATTTTTTCAATATAATTTATAAAACTCCCCCATAAGGAGGAAAAAAAGGCTGTTACATGGAATGAGGCCTAATTGAGGATTTTGTAGACAATGACTTGTTGGGGCTAATTTGAGACCTCAAAATGGATTTTTAAGGTATTATATGAGTCCAATAGGCCATCCATTAAGTTTTGATTAGTTAAAGTAACTAAAACCAATTTTTTAAAATTGTGTGCAAAATAGGCCTAAGGAGATGAAGACTCTAGACACCTTACAAGAGAAAGAGGTGATGTACTTTAACATGTCAATAAGAAGACAAGTTTCAAGAAGCTAGTCAAGCTCTCAAACAAGATTTTCAACTCCCATGCCACATTGAGTGTTGAAAAATCTAAAGAGGAGAAACACATAGGATCCTAGACCTATTGAAGGTTTTCCCTAACTCCTCTTCTTATTTTAATTTACATGACATTTTCCCACTCTCTCTCTCTCTCTCTCTCTCTCTCTCTCTCTCTCTCTCTCTCTCTCTCTCTCTCTCTCTCTCTCTCTCTCTCTCTCTCTCTCTCTCTCTCCTACACACTTCTTCTCTTCTCCTTTACACTGTATAAGTAGCCATTTTTGAATTGAATTGTATCCTCTACTTAGGTATGGTAATTCTTTACCCATTTGTTTTGACTTTTATCAATTAAATTACTAATGTTTTACCTTATTATATGACTACATGCAGTGATAAATCTCTAGATGGTTGATCTTATCAAGTGTAGATGTATATCACCTTGTTTGTGTCCTATTTATCTTACCTCATGTGTTTATTTCTCTATTACAGGTTGTAGTTGGTATAATCAAGGGTATTTCTTGGTTTTTTAAGTGTAATTAGTCTTCCCTCTTAGCCTTACAATGCATTACCCTTTTATAAAACATTGGTGCAATAGATTCAATCTATAATGTGTGTATGTTCATGTTGTCTTGTAGGTCTTAATGTATTTTGCAATGTGTGGTAGTGGTCAACAATGTTTGGTGTAACACCACTATAGTTAGGTTTATTTTAGTTCTTTTTCTCCCTTTAAAAATCAATAAAGTGATATATAGTGAAATTAATCCTAATTGATTCATCAAGGGGAGATATCCCTCCAATATAGAGGTTTACCCCTATTATAGACAACCCATAGGTCTAGGAGTAATTCCATGTTTAACCAAATTTGGAGAGGTATGAACAACCTTATCCTAGGGTGAAAAAATTGTTTATAATAGGAACCAATGATAACACTTATGACAAACACCATTATTCCCATGGAATATATTATGTTTATGATGACCACTATTTGATATCTTCAAAAGCAGGTTCTATACTTCAAATACAAATGACTTTCCATGATAATAATGCATATGTAACCTCATTCAATACTCAATCTCTTGAAAAATGTATACTTTAATATCTCTATCCATAAGGTTTTGAGATACCATATTTAACTCTCTTTGAAACAAATGAGAGTATAATTGATCATCATATGTTTGTACTTTATTTTGGTCAATGATCAAAAGATGATAAAATTTTACTAAAGATTTTGCTTATGATCATTTTAGATGAGGATCAAAATTGGTTTTATAGTTTACCAAAGTCTTCCTTAACCACCTTTTTACAATCTAAGGATGTATTCTTCATGGATTTCAATATCCACAAGGTGTCAAAACTTATATTAGAACATTTTCACAATTTCAAAAAAAGTCATGATGAATACCTTCAAGATTATACTATTTGATTCAAAATTACATCATATGAGCTAGAATTTAGACCCTAATATTCAAAATCAAAATTTATCTTTAGTATAGGACCTCTTTACCCATTAAAGGAAAGAACATTTCATTAACAATATGAGTCATTTATCCATTAATATAATGATGTGCATAGTAATAGAAGTGGTTAAGATCTGAACATGATTAACAAAGAAAATAATAAAGCCAAAACACCAAAATATTAAACATACATTATAATATTATTTAATCTATATCTTATCCATTTGGGACATTACAACTTTATAGGAATATCATTCCAATAATCATGGAGATTATCTCTCCATCAATCACCCAAATCCATGTGAATAACTCACCTAACAAACTAACTACAAATGAATATATTGTTATCACAATATATTTGAATAACCAATTTAATAACTAACTCACCATTTTTCTATTTACCTCTTGGTAAATATCAAATGTAAATACTTATGTAATAAACTAATCTCTAACATTCCCCACACCCCCCTAGCCTTAGCTTTTACATGGTGAAAAAACATTCACACTCTCACCTATAGTATGCTCACCCCATATGGCATGCCCTATTTATCTTATGACCTTGGTACAAAGAAAGGCTCACTCCTCCCATGGTTTTAATCAAGTTTACCATAAACATTGACATGAATAAGAACCTCCTTCTATCCATTTTCACCTCCAATTATTTTATGGATCTACCACAAACATTTTCAAGATCCATGAACTGACTTACATTGGTGACTTTTGTCTTTTTACTATGTTTTCACATCAAGGAATTATGTTTGAAATTTCACACAGATTACATTACTTGAACAAGTATGTACTTTTGTTCTTGTTTTCAAACATACAATCGAAACTATAAAAAACATACCACACTACATATGTCACCAAATCTTTTGGTGCCTCATTGTTGGTGACTGACGAGAGGCTCTAAAACATCCAACCTCCATTTCATCTTTACTCTAGTTGATGAATCTACTTCACTTAATATAAGTGTTGATAAATCTCAGATGCATGTTGATTTGAAGGGAATAGAGTCCCCTCCACAAGATCGATACTTTTGACATTTGACTTAGGACATCAAGATCATCTAAAAATGCATCTCTAAGGCAATTTTTTTACAATTTTGACTTTGGACACCAACTATTACTATTTTGACTCTTTTTATGACAAACATTAAAAATGACACTTTTAACATTTTTAATTTTGACAATATAACTTTCACATACAATAAAGACTCTTTATTAAATAAAATCAACTAAATAAAAAGATTTTTTAAAAGCAAGACAATACCAAAACAAATATAATTTTAATATTCACCTAGACATGACTCAAATTAATAAACTCAAATAAATATAAAGCTTAATATCAAAATATGTAATAAATAAATTGACTATATAATGAAATAATATAAAAAGGACTTCTAAAACTTAACTTTATGACTGATAACTTTTGAGAACCTATATAAAATCAAACTCAATTATAGACTTTGATAAGACAAATATGATTAAATAAATATTTAACACATATTCTCAAGAATCTTAAATAAATAATCCTTAAAAACATATAAATAAAGACTTAGCCTTTACAAAATTTATTCTTGCATGCACAAGTTTGACCAATTGATAGAGTATATGGTAGAGACTTGATGGTAGAATGGATATAATAGGTGCTTTGATAATGTGAGAGATGAGGAACAGTGACTAAGTGTATGAAGTAAAGATTAAGATCAGTGGAAGATTTGGAACATGATAGTGTGGAGATGTCTCAAATGATGTGGAGATTTAATAGAATGCAAGTCCAAGTCAGATCTAAGTATGGTAGGATGAAGACTTTGGGTACACCAATCAGGGGTCTACCTTTGCAAAATATGTCAAAAGGTATAATTTCATCCTTAGAAAATGAATATATTGATGTTGTAGTGAATGATTATTAGGGACAATGGAGGATATACTAATCTTGAATGAGGGTATACCTAAATGTATAAACATAAATATGAATTTGAGTGTAGTCTGAGACTTATCAAAGTTGTGATGTTGAATATCCTTGCCCTTTTGATATTCTTTCAATTTGAATGTTGTGGTATGAAATATGGAACATGAATAGACCAAGCCAGGTCTAAGGTAGTATATTTAATCAATCTAATTTTTGTTATGCTACCTATCTATCTTATAGCTATGAGGATTAACTCTCAGAAGATCTCATGACTCAGGGAAAGTAATGGATTTGTAAAATTTCCCCTTCATAGATTTAATAGACAATTCACTTGCTTTAATACTAGATAATAGAACTGGATTATATTTGAGCATGATTACTAGATAAATTAATAGAGCAAAAACACTAGAATATTAAAAATACGTTATAATATTATTTCTTCTATATGTTATTTATCTAGGACATTAAAAACTTATTGAAATATCATTCCTATAATCATAGAGATTATCTCTCCATCAATCTCTCACCCAAATCCATATGAATAACTCACACAAATAAACTGATTATAAATGAATATATTATTATCACAATATATTCAAATAACCAGTCTAATAACTAACTCACCAATATACTATTTACCTCTCGATAAATATGAAATGTAAATACTAATGTAATAAACTAATCCCTAACACACAAATATGTTTCCTTCATATTTTCTTGTTAAATAAAACTTAAAAGGAGCATTATGAATAAAATTACAGTATTTCTAATATGTATATGATCAATTTGTAAATTTTACTTGACATGAGGCCAATCCAAGGTCCATGTCTTATGTAAGAATCTCAAAGTGAACAACATAAAAGGCATCCATGACAATAAGATTTAGCAATTACCTTATACATGGGTGGTGCTTATTTTTGGCATAGCCATATTGATCCTACATAAGAAAAAACTACTTGCAATGTAAGATGCTTACAACAAAGTGGTTTCAATCTTAAAAAATCACAAAATGAAGTAGGTTGGGAAAGATTCCATTGGAAACATAACAATACCAATTTTTTGTGCTCCAAAAGTAATTCAAACATGAGTTTGGGTTATGCCTACTACATCTCCATATGTACTTACACTAAGAACTCTTTAGCTATACCAAATGGAAGCAAAAATTGATCCAAATTAGCAAGGCCTTTTCTATCCTCATGAAGGCAAACTAATACATATGTAGACACTATAATTATGCACCATAAGTATTTTATGACATGTACATTAAGGCTAAGTCTAATATCCTAAAACCCTAAAATAGGTTAAGTCCTAAATATTGTAGAATCATCCAAAACCTATAATTTGCATTATAACCCCTAGAGGTCTAAAACCTCTCTCAAACATCCTAAAAGTATATACATAAAATATAAATTAAAATATAAGGAAGTAGATGTTTATATATAAATATCAACTCATAATACTACCTGATTTACCCATGGTAATTACTTTTACTAATTACCATCGTAATTCTCATAACCACCCATAATCCTAAAGTATATAAGTAATATCAATTATAACTAACTAAATAAATATCTTTAATAACTTACTCATAATCCAAACCCATATAAATAATTTAACTTTCTATTTAGCTAGTTTATTTCACATTTAAAACCTATTTGCAACATGTTTTACCAAAATATGCAGAATCGATATGATCCCCATGATTAATAGATTAACATCAATTATTTATACTCAGACAAAAGTCTCGCATGGTTAATGGTTAGAATGCACAAAAAATCCTAGGATGAACCAAAAATTTTTATGTACACCGACACCCTACTGCTCTGAGTTTTGGCTCCACTGAATCTACAAATACATAGCCTATAATATTTGATCACCATCTCCAAGGTTTCAAACATGAAGTAATTTTCAACAATCCATCTCCATGCATCCTTATGGTGATATAATCAACATCAATCATTGTATGGTAAAAGTTATGTCTTGTATTTTAAATTATATGTCTTTTATGCATTGTGAATATCATTGAATATCATAATCCTATAATAGTAAAATTCCAGCCTTCATATTTACTATTTTGATAATCTCTAAAAGGTGTCATTAAAGTCCTATATCAATCATTATTCTATCTAAATAGAATTTGATCACATAATCATCATCAATTTCACAAATCATCATTGATTTTGATGAATCGATATCGATCACTATCAGAATCATTTTCCTTTTAGGAACTTGTATCAATTATGGTAAATTATCATACATTTATTTAATTTTATTAATCTATATCTACTTATATTATTCAATCCACATCTATTTATCTTAAATAATATGTATTCATTTATCTTATCAAATTACCTTTTACATGATCTTGTTAATTTCATTTTTTATCTTTATCCACTTGAGTGCTTATAAATTAGGATGACATCCTTAGTAAGAAGTGTACCACTTCTTGGAACCATTCTAGTATTATGAAACACACTCATATATGTTATTAATACATCTTTTTTTGAGTTATCTATTGTGTGCAGGTAGTCCTTCCAACACAAAAAGGAGTTATGGTGTTGTTGGATAAACAATGTGCAATCTTTCAAGTAATAGATAATCCTAAAACCCTATATCTTACTTTATGTTTTAAATTAGTTTATTTTATATAAAATGAAGAAAAATACTTTAAAAACATATTCCAAATGATAGAATTACTTATTATACTACATACAAAATGTGAGGAGGAACATGATATGTACCTTTTTAACCTATCCAATCATGATGCAAATAAATTAAAAGATCCAACTTAAGGTTGTTAGGCACAAAGTGGAGAGATACGTATGACCATCCATTGAATGAGTTAATTCATGGGTCACTTCAAATATTCAAAAAATACCAATAAAATAAAATTTTCAAAAATTCAAAAATATTTTAGGCACCTATAAGTTTTATTCACTCCTTGGCATCTATGTGTTAGTTGCATGTTCATGGATGGCGTATTTAGTTACTCCTACATACACACGTGTGTCACAATTATATTTGAATGTGATACATGAATACACAAATACATGTTATATTTATATTTTGGATGTTGGGATTTCCCTCTACTCATGTCATGTAGACATTTGGGGCATCCACTTCTTTGATACTGATAAACATAGGTTATTTGGTTCAATGATCACATTTCATTATCATGTTTGAGTTTACATATGTACTTACACATGCCTTTACCCATGATTATATCTTACAAATATAACTTTATATGCTATGCACTTGAAATTTTTCATAACACATTAAATTCATGGACTACTATGACATGTTTAAGTTTTTTGCTTATGATTTCCTTTATGCACTTCCTTGAGTGTCTTGCCTTGCTATTGCATTCCTTGTTAAAGCATTTGAATATTCTCCTTTGTTTGTAACTGCCATGACTTTGTATGATTTATTTGACATTTACATATGTCATTATTTATTTTATGTATATTTTAATATGACATTCTTATTTTGTAGACATTTGAATAAGTCATGTTCCTTTTATTTTGTGGCATTTGAATATGCCCTTTATTTGTGGTCTCCTTAGACCATTGCCTCTTGACTTGTTTTTGAGTGATCTTGTGTGTGTGTGCTTGTTTTCTTGTTAATATTTTAATATTATTATATGTATGTTTTCATGATAATTATTATGCATCTTAGGCCTTCATGTGATCACAATGGTTCTATGTTTTTAAATATTATATCTACCTATACTTCTTTCTTTTATATGTTATAGGGTTCCATTCACATTTATATAGTTATCTTATCATTTTGGCGTAAGGTAAATAACAATTCATATCTTTCCCTCACATTAAATGGGGTTATATTAGTAGGGTCATGTCATAAAGGTATGTTATATGTACTTGGCATAGTTTTTAGATTTAGTGGGGGCATGTTTTGGAAGCATGTTCTCCACATTTATTCAGTATTCAACATCTCCATATTACATAGTGGAATGTTTGGGAAACATGTTCTCCACATTGGTACTTATATAATTTTTAAAATTTCTCCATATATAGTGGGGGCATGCTTTGGAATCATGTTATTCACACTTACATAGTTTATAAATTGGGCAAAGCATAAAATTTTATGATTCAAATTCACAGTTGTGGTAGAATTATATACATTGGTATCATTGTTATACATATATTTAGCATAATAAATATATAAGGTGAATATGCTATGAAAATTATGCCGAATATTTCAAAATACAAATCAATTTCATATTCCAAAACTCTTTTATGGATTGTTACCACATCAAAGACTTTTACGTACTCATATATATATATATATATATATATATATCCTTGGTATCATTGGGCTACACAATTTAGCTAATCTCAATTGCTAGGTGGAAACTCATCTTTGCTCCAAGGTTGGGGGCATGGGCCTATCTCTCTCTTTCTCTCTCTCTCTCTCTCTCTCTCTATATATATATATATATATATGAATTTTCAATGTTTATATATATTTGTCCTAATCTCAATTTTGGGGCCTTACAATAATTTATCAATTTCAAATAAACTTTCCAATAGGCAAGGTGGTTATATCAACACATAGGTATACTCAACCTTGATCTTTAAATTTTAATATTTTCAACACTTTAAATCTTATATTATATGCACTAATTATAAAATGTAACATGCTCTTGGTTACAGGTCAGTCACCACCGAAACACTCAAGTTGGACTCAAGTAAATACAAGATGTGTTATACACACCCAGGTATGCATTCCTTTCATTTATACTAGCAATTTAATTTCTATATTAAATGGGTAAATATAGAAAGTATTTATAAATTATGTATCACCTTAATCTTGTACACTTGGAAAACTCATACCTTTAGTGTTTCTCTCAGTTCTGGACCTTTTCCCACTTTTGCAAGTCTTGAATCTATTCAATCTTGTGCCCCTTGGCCTATCTCTTAGTTATAATAGTCTTATCTTAATAACCTAGACCTTATATCTTTCATAGAATAATTAAATGTATTTATCTTCCACCTCTACAAGTTTTAAGTCTCCACCTACTATCATGTTCCCTAGACACTAATGTGCAAGATAGACAATAACATCAATGCTAGTGTTCTGACCCAAAGTAAGTGTCTAGTGATCCATAATCTAGGTTGATATTCCATTATAAGCTTCACCAATATAAATTATAAAAAATTGTTTGATTAAGAATTAGATTTATGATTGTTGGATGATTTTAACATGTTAAAATAGAAATGCACATATACAAAAATGTAATGTATAGATTATTAAACAAGACTATTAGGAAAAGGAATGAATGATAAATCACACTGAATAGACACAAATTTATCTTGGAGAACCCAAGGTTGGAAAAAATCTATCAGGTGAGGTAACTTTCATTCCCCTTCCACTATATTTTGTAATAAGTATATATGTTTACTGCCAACAATGGATTTTATGAATAGAATAATTACTGCTCCTCTATCCAAAAATCATATACCAATTATATGCACTCTCAAGACACTTCCAACACTCTCAACACCTAATCCATCATATACAACTAACAAAAACAATATATTGAGAACTAACTTGCCCAAATAAATAATGTGAATCCAACTTCCCTTTATCTCCCTTCTTGTTATTTCTTCCTCCTCTTTTCTAATTTTTGGAGCCTATATTTATGATCTTCCATCCTTAAAAACACTTAATAAATTGAAAATAACCATCAATAAGTCAAAACATTAAAAACCACTTCAAATCCCATGTTCTCAACTAGCTTTTATGTTGAATAGTTTGAAGCCTTTGGGTTCAATACTCTAGATCTTCAAACCAACTTAACATGGATATAAATTTTACATATGACCTCATAATTGAGAGATATTTTTTTAACTTGTTCATTTTTTAGATATGAATTAAAATATAGAATCATAATATACTTTTGATAAAAATAAAATAATATTTTAATATTTACAATAGAAAATAGTCTTTTCCCAAGAGCATGCAACTTACCAACTCATCACCATGAAGATGTCTAGATCACATTCATATTTATTTGCCTAAAAAAAATGTCTGATATTAATATTTTGAGTGTATTAAACATACTAAAATATTGTCGTATTAACATAACTTACATATAATTGGGCATAATAGAAGTTTAGTACACATGAATAGTAAACTAGGATCCAAATTTAGATTATACCTCCCCATTTTGAGGCTTTTAAGTCCCTAAATTCTTAAGAACATTTGTAGTGAGTAACTTTAGTTCCCCACTTCTTTACCCTCTCTTGAACTTGGAGATGTATATGTTGAAATAAATTATCGTTCTTATGAACTATTGAGTCCACCCTTCCTACCCCTTATGTGGCTCACTTCCTTTCCAAGGAAGACCTATATCTAAAAGTGGAAATCCTGGTAATAAATTCATCTCATTATCTTAATTAGTGTACTTGCTATGAGTATCCTTACATTCTTGCTTATCTTTAAAAATAAGGAAAGAAAACTTCTCATTAGCATTAAGCAACTGGTTAGCTTGAGTGGAACTCACCAAGGAGAGCTTGGATTTGTCTTCATAGGAGTGAATGGTGTATAGTTTCCCATATTTAACCAAACGGAATTTATTATACCTTATCTTGAAAAAAACATATATAACATACATATAAGGGCTACTAAAAACTATTCCACAAATGTCAACAGGTAAAACATCTACACCAACTTCATCATTAAAATTTTCATTTATTGTAAACTTAATTTTGTATTATTTGGAGACCCTTATCTCTAATTTTTTAATGAATCCTATTGCATAAGGATTAGGATGATCATATACTTCCAACCCAAGTGTTTCTACCATATCTTTTTTAATTAAATTTTACTAAGAGTAAGAATTAGAAAAGCATCAACTTTTACCATCTTAATTTGAACTTTGATATGGATGAGTTTAGAATCATCATTAATATCCTGATCCAAAACTCAGAAGTCTTGGTTGATAAATATCACAATAACATAGAAATAACACAGTAACAATGAATTCTTTGAGAAGAGATGTAGTATTACTCAAATTCGCAATACAAATATATGCTTATTTCTGGGAAGAGATGTCTGTCTTTACATTTCGGGTTACCTCTTCTTTTATACACAATTTGAAGGCATGGGGAGGATGTCAAAGGTCACCAATCTTGAGGGATATGAAGTGGTATGACTTCCAATATTTAAAACAATACATAATTCGAGGAATTACTATTTTTAGAAACTTATTATTTTTAGACAGCACTATTAAAATTGAAAATTGAGGCACTTCCGTTGGGTTTTCGGGGGTAAAAATTCATTGAGCAGAGCTCAATGTCATTTCACGACGTTCCCCTCATTCTTAGCTTTCCAACGGTTCAAACGACGAGTCAATTGGAGCTACGGTGCAAAAGTTATGGCTCCCGAAAGTTCTGTCATCAATTGGGGTGGAACTGTCACCCGAATTGTTGCCTAAATTGATGCCTGGATCATTCCTCCCTCCTTGAAAAGCAATGGTCCCCATTGCGTCAATGCTCCCCATCAGGTGTGGTAGTTGTTTCTTGATTTGATTCTCTGTGAGCCACTCACCTTGGTGGCTAAGCTGGCCCCTTTTGACCACTCGATAAAGCGGAATAGAACGTCCTCTAGTTGTCTTCATCCAGGTATCCACAATCTGATCCTCTTCCACTGGAGCAAAACTCTATGGATCAAGTTCATCAATGTCGAGTTGTTCTGCTACAAATGAAGTGTCCAAGAGAGGTGGATGATATGGCTTGAGGAGCTCCACATTGAATATTGGGTGCAGACCAAGGTAGGCTGCGAGGTTCAACTCGAAAGCATTTTCTCCAAATCTTCTGGTGATGGTGTATGGACCATATCGCAGAGGCTGAATCTTTCTATGTGGGCCTGCAAGTCATTCCTTCTGGAGCCACAACCAGACCTTATCACCCACAACAAAATGGTGTGCAATCCTATGTTTATCATGGCGTTGCTTATACTTTTGATTCATCTTCTCTAAGATGTCATGAACTTGTTGCTGGAGGTGTTGCATTTGTTCAATAAACTTTGTAGCTTTGGCTGCCTCAGATCTTCCATGAGGTGTGTATTGGTGCCATGGATTGGAACCCAAAACATACTTGGAATGGACTGTGCTTGGTCGAGCTGTGCAGTGCTCGATTGTATCCATGTTGTATGAAAAGAAGTCCCTCATCCCATGTGCGTGGATGTTTAGAGTGGTACATCCGAATCATGTGAACAATCAAGCAGTTTACCACCTTTGTTTGACCATCAGTTTGTGGATGGAAGGCTGTGGACTTCATCAGCTTAGTATCCATCATCTTCCATAGAGTGGACCAGAAGATAATCAAGAACCTGCTATCTCGATCTGAGACAATGGACTTGGGAAGACCAAAATGGAGCCATACATGACTAAAATATAGTTGAGAAGTTTCCTCAGTAGATATATTTTTTTTACAAGCAATCATGATAGCCATTTTTGAAAAATGATCAACTACCACAAAAATACAGTCCTTACCATGTTTTGAAGTGGGCAAACCTGATAGAAAGTCCATTGAGATAGATTCTAAAGGCCTGGTTGGTTCTGGCAATGGCATGTACAATCCTTGCTTCTTATTTATCGGCTTGGCTATCGCACATGGGGTACAAGATTTGAGATATCTTTCCACATCCTTTCGCATATGGGGCCAGTAGAAGTGTTTTTAAGGAACTGCCAATGTTTTCTCAACACCAAAGTGTCCAGCTGTCCTACTGAAGTGTGCTTCCCTTATCATCTTTTGTTGCTCTACAACTGGAAAATAGATGTGTCCCATATGACAGAGGACATTGTCTTGCAAATAGAAATCAGAAACATGTGTACCTTTTTGAAGTGCTTGATATGTAGCAGCAAAGGTAGGATCTGCTTCATACAGGGTACCCCAAGTGGCAGTCTCATGTCCACACAGATCCAAAACTATTGTGAGTGCAGTAATTGGTGGGTGGCTCAGACAATCTGCAGCTGTATTTGAGCTCCCCTTTTTGTGTTTGATTATCAGGTGAAATTGCTGAAGATATGTGGCCCACTTCTGATGCCTCTCATTTCGGAGCTTGCTTTGTGTCTGGATGAATTCCAATGGTCTGTGGTCAGTGTGGATGACCGTTTCTTTCCCCAAGATGTAGTGTTTCCATTGTTTGCAAGCTTACACAATGGCATAGAGCTCCTTATCATATGTTGGATATTTCCTGACTGTATCAGTGAAAGTTTCACTGTGATATGCAACAGGATGGCCATGTTGCATGATGACAGCTCCCATGGCATATTCAGATGCATCTGTCATCAACTCAAAAGGTTGATGCAAATCTGGCAAGGCAAGAATAGGGGCTGAGCAGAGTCTATTCTTCAAATTCTCAAATGCCTTTTTCTGTATTTTGCCCCACTGAAATGTAGCTTTTGCTCCTCCTTTAGTCACTTGGGTTAGTGACCAAGCAATATGTGAAAATCCAAGAACAAACCTGCAGTAGAAATTTGCAAGACCCAAAAAGCTACGAAGCTCTGTGAGGGTCCTTGGTGTGGGCAATTCTTGAATAACCTGAATCTTTTTTGGATCAACATGGACCCCTTCTGCATTCACAACATACCTGAGGTACTGAATTGTTGTCATCCCGAATGTGCAATTGTCAAGATTTGCATACAACTTGTGCTCTCGAAGAGTTTGAAGCACCTTACGAACATGTTAAAAATGTTCTTCCCATGTTCTACTATAGATGGGTATGTCATCTAAGTAGACAACCACAAAAGAGTTGGTGAAGGGTCGTAGCATGTCATCCATCATCCTCATGAAGGTTACAGGTGCATTAGTTAAGCCAAAAGGCATAACCAACCATTCAAAGAGCCCCTCCTTAGATTTGAATGCAGTCTTCCAGACATCAGTGGGATCGATGGGAATTTGGTGATAACCAGATTTGAGATCAATTTTGGTGAAGAACTTTGCACCACGGAGCTGGTCCAGCAGATCATCAATCCTGGGGAGAGGATAGCGATTCTTCATAGAGATTTTATTCATGCCTCGATAGTCAATACAAAGCCACCATGTTCCATCTTTATTTGGTGCCAAGACAATTGGGCTACCACAAGGTGAAGAGCTTGGCCTGATGTGACCCTTTTGGATCAATTCTTGAATCTATCTTTTTATCGCATCATTCTCCAAAACTGATCTGCGATACACAGGATTGTTAGGCAAAGGTGATCCTGGGATCAAATCGATAGAATGTTTTACCTGACAATGTAGTGGAACTCCTGTGGGTGACTTGAATAAGTCATCATATTCTTTTGTGATGTGTCTTATTTGCTTCTATTGTTGTGTTGATTGCGTAGTCAGGACTGCAACATCGGCCTTCATGGATTTCTGTGGCTTGACCACCATGAGGACAAATTGCTTTGTTTTCTCCACCAATCTCTTACATTGCTTTGCACTGATTAGGGAAACAGATGTGGGAGGTGGTACCTCTGGTACCCTATAGCGCCATTTTCCAAGGGTGAGGGTAATCCTTTGGGTTCGTGATTCACAGATGCCATGTCGCTCATACATGAATGGCTGACCAAGGAGTACATCACAAACATCTAGATTGACTACATCACACAAGACTTCATCTTGGAATGGTTTTATGGCATATGAAAGAAGACACTGATGGGTGACACGAAGGTCTCTCCTTGGGCTTAACCATCCAATACTATAGGGCTTTGGATGAGGCTTCACAGATAGATTTAGACTTTTCACAACTTTAGCAGAGATCAAATTCTTTTGACTCCCACTATCAAGAATGAAATGTAAAGGCGTACCTTTTACCCATAGTTTGGAGTGGAATAATCTTTCCTTGTCATCTGGTCTTTCCCCATGGTTCTGTGATGAAGCAACAATGGTGTCAGGCTTAGCATCTACAATTTCTTCTTCATCCTCTTTGACTGTGGGTTGTGTATGAGGCAGAGTAGTGGACGTCGAGTATTGTGACTCAGAAATCAATGACTTGATGGCTCGACATTCTTCTTTGGAGTGAGTCCCAGTTTTGTGGTAATCACACCATTTTCCAGCCTTCCCTTTTTAGGATTTCTTATCCTGAGACTCCATTTGCTTCCAATTTGGGCCTCGAGTTTGACCTTCCTTATCACTTTTCCATTTTGAGGGTTGACTCTTCATATTCTTTCTGCCATTCTTCTGTTCAATCTTCACTGCAAATTTGTATGCCTCACCGAGGGTTTCCAAATTGAAGAGTTCCATTTCCCCCCATATGTACCATTGTAGTCCATCATGATATTTGAGAGTCTTATGTTTTTCACTTTCTTGAATGCCCAACCTTGCAGACAAAGAATGAAAAGTGTCTGTGTAATCTTGAACAGATTGGTCCTTACCTTGGCGAAGTTGTTGCCACTGTATGTAGAGATCATCATATGCTCCGATGGGATAGTATTCTTCTTTCACTGCTTCTACAAAATCATCCTAGGTAGGTTCTGCCTCAAGGCCAATGTCATCTGTGCTGAACCTCTTTTTGCACACTTCCCACCAGTTTTTCACAGGCAATGTTGATTTCAAAAGAGCAAAAGTAATCTTTTCTCCATCGGTGAACTTATTTACAGAGAAGTAGGAAGACAGTTGATCTAACCAATTTTCTACTGCATCGGCATTGATTTTACCTTCAAATGTAGGAATATCAAAATTTACCTGGACCTTGAAGGGTGTTGGGGCACTGAAAGGTCGTTCCCTGGATGAGGAGCCAGGAAGTGGAGCCGTGGAGCTAGGACTTCCCATCGGAAGTGTTTGAAGAATTTGGGCAAATTGTTGCAGCATCTGTGCTTGTTGCCATTGGAGGGCCTCATTCACCATTTCCTTAAAAGGATCGGATGTCTCGGTGTTGTCTGCCATTTGAGGTCGTTTGGAGCGAACAGGTGGAAAATTTGGAAGCTCTGTTGTTTCCCACCCAAGCTTCTTATAGCCTGATCTCATCCTCGGGATCATACACTCTCAAGACAAACCGCTCTGATACCACTGATCCAAAACTCAGAAGTCTTGGTTGATAAATATCACAATAACATAGAAATAACACAGTAACAATGAATTCCTGAGAAGAGATGTAGTATTACTCAAATTTGCAATACAAATATATGCTTATCTCTGGGAAGAGATGTCTGTCTTTACATTTCGGGTTACCTCTTCTTTTATACACAATTTGAAGGCATGGGGAGGATGTCTAAGGTCACCAATATTGAGGGAGATGAAGTGGTACGACTTCCAATATTTAAAACAATACATAATTTGAGGAATTACTATTTTTAGAAACTTACTATTTTTAGACAGCACTATTAAAATTGAAAATTGAGGCACTTCCATTGGGTTTTCGGGGGTCAAAATTTATTTAGTGGAGCTCAATGACATTTCATGACGTTCCCCTCATTCTTAGCTTTCCAACGGTTCAAACGGCAAGTCAATTGGAGCTACGGTGCAAAAGTTATGGCTCCCGGAAGTTCTGTCATCAATTGGGGTGGAACTGTCACCCAAATTGTTGCCTAAATTGATGCCTGGATCATTCCTCCCTTCTTGAAAATCAATGGTTCCCATTGCGTCAATGCTCCCCATCAGGTGTGGTATTTGTTTCTTGATTTGATTCTCTGTGAGCCACTCACCTTGGTGGCTAAGCTGGCCCATTTTGACCACTCGATAAAGCGGAATAGAACGTCCTCTAGTTGTCTTCATCTAGGTATCCACAATCTGATCCTCTTCCACTGGAGCAAAACTCTGTGGATCAAGTTCATCAATGTCGAGTTGTTCTACTACAATTGAAGTGTCCAAGAGAGGTGGATGATATGGCTTGAGGAGCTCCACATTGAATATTGGGTGCAGACCAAGGTAGGCTGGGAGGTTCAACTCGAAAGCATTTTCTCCAACTCTTCTGGTGATGGTGTATGGACCATATCGCAGAGGCCGAATCTTTCTGTGTGGGCCTGCAAGTCATTCCTTCTAGAGCCACAACCAGACCTTGTCACCCACAACAAAATGGTGTGCAATCCTGTGTTTATCATGGCGTTGCTTGTACTTTTGATTCATCTTCTCCAAGATGTCATGAACTTGTTGCTGGAGGTGTTGCATTTGTTCAATAAACTTTGTAGCTTTTGCTACCTCAGATCTTCCATGAGGTGTGTATTCCATGGTGGAAAATGGAACTGCTATATCAATTGGTGCCATGGGTTGGAACCCAAAACATACTTGGAATGGACTGTGCTTGGTCGAGCTGTGCAGTGCTCGATTGTATCCATGTTGTATGAAAAGAAGTCCCTCATCCCATGTGCATGGATGTTTAGAGTGGTACATCTGAATCATGTGAACAATCAAGCGGTTTACCACCTCTGTTTGACCATCAGTTTGTGGATGGAAGGCTGTGGACTTCATCAGCTTAGTATCCGTCATCTTCCATAGAGTGGACCAGAAGATGCTCAAGAACCTGTTATCTGGATCTGAGATAATGGACTTGGGAAGACCAAAATGGAGCCATACATGACTAAAATATAGTTGAGCAGTTTCCTCAGCAGATATATTTTTTTTACAAGCAATCATGATAGCCATTTTTGAAAAATGATCAACTACCATAAAAATACAGTCCTTACCATGTTTTGAAGTGGGCAAACCTGATAAAAAGTCCATTGAGACAGATTCCCAAGGCCTGGTTGGTTCTGGCAATGGCATGTACAATCCTTGCTTCTTATTTGTCAGCTTGGCTATCATAGATACCTTTCCACATCCTTTCGCATATGGGGCCAGTACAAGTGTTTTTGAAGAACTGCCAATGTTTTCTCAACACCAAAGTGTCCAGCTATCCTACTAAAGTGTGCTTCCCATATCATCTTTTGTTGCTCTACAACTGGAACACAGATGTGTCCCATATGACAGAGGACATTGTCTTGCAAATAGAAATTGAAAACATGTGTACCTTTTTGAAGTGCTTGATATGTAGCAGCAAAGGTAGGATCTGCTTCATACAGGGTACCCCAAGTGGCAGTCTCATGTCCACACAGATCCAAAACTGTTGTGAGTGTAGTAATTGGTGGGCGGCTCAGACAATCTGCAGCTGTATTTGAGCTCCCCTTTTTGTGTTTGATTATCAGGTGAAATTTCTAGAGATATGTGGCCCACTTCTGATGCCTCTCATTTCAGAGCTTGCTTTGTGTCTGGATGAATTCTAATGATCTGTGGTCAGTGTGGATGACCGTTTCTTTCCCCAAGATGTAGTGTTTCCATTGTTTGCAAGCTTGCGCAATGGCGTAGAGCTCCTTATCATATGTTGGATATTTCCTGACTGTATCAGTGAAAGTTTCACTGTGATATGCAACAGGATGGCCATGTTGCATGATGATAGCTCCCATGGCATATTCAGATGCATCTGTCATCAACTCAAAAGGTTGATGCAAATCTGGCAAGGCAAGAACAGGGGCTGAGCAGAGTCTGTTCTTCAAATTCTCAAATGCCTTTTTCTATATTTTGCCCCACTAAAATGTAGCTTTTGCTCCTCCTTTAGTCACTTGGGTTAGTGACCGAGCAATATGTGAAAATCCAAGAACAAACCTGCGGTAGAAATTTGCAAGACCCAAAAAGCTACGAAGCTCTGTGAGGGTCCTTGGTGTGGGCCATTCTCGAATAACCCAAATCTTTTCTGGATCAACATGGACCCCTTCCGCATTCACAACATACCCGAGGTACTGAATTGTTGTCATCCCGAATGTGCATTTGTCAAGATTTGCATACAACTTGTGCTCCCGAAGAGTTTGAAGCACCTTAGGAACATGTTGCAAATGTTCTTCCCATGTTCTACTATAGATGAGTATGCCATCTAAGTAGACAACCACAAAAGAGTTGGTGAAGGGTCGTAGGATGTCATCCATCATCCTCATGAAGGTTGCAGGTGCATTAGTTAAGCCAAAAGGCATAACTAACCATTCAAAGAGCCCCTCCTTAGATTTGAATGCAGTCTTCCAGACATCAGTGGGATCGATGGGAATTTGGTGATAACCAGATTTGAGATCAATTTTGGTGAAGAACTTTGCACCACGGAGCTGGTCCAGCAGATCATCAATCCTGGGGAGAGGATAGCGATTCTTCACAGAGATTTTATTCAGGGCTCGATAGTCAATACAAAGCCTCCATGTTCCATCTTTCTTTGGTGCCAAGACAATTGGGATACCACAAGGTGAAGAGCTTGGCTTGATGTGACCCTTTTGGATCAATTCTTGAATCTGTCTTTTTATCTCATCATTCTCCAAAACTGATCTGTGATACACAGGACTGTTAGGCAAAGGTGATCCTAGGATCAAATCGATAGAATGGTTTACCTGACAATGAAGTGGAACTCCTGTGGGTGACTTGAATAAGTCAACATATTCTTCTGTGATGTGTCCTATCTGCTTCTGTTGTTGTGTTGATTGCATAGTCAGGACTGCAACATCGGCCTTCATGGATTTCTGTGGCTTGACCACCATGAGGACAAATTGCTTTGTTTTCTCCACCAATCTCTTACATTGATTTGCACTGATCAGGGAGACAGATGTGGGAGGTGGTACCTCTGGTACCCTATAGCCCCATTTTCCAAGGGTGAGGGTAGTCCTTCGAGTTCGTGATTCATAGATGCCATGTCGCTCATACATGAATGGCTGACCAAGGAGTACATCACAAATATCTAGATTGACTACATCACACAAGACTTCATCTTGGAATGGTTTTATGGCATATGAAAGAAGACATTGATGGGTGACACGGAGGTCTCTCCCTGGGCTTAACCATCCAATACTATAGGGCTTTGGATGAGGCTTCACAGATAGATTTAGACTTTTCACAACTTTAGCAGAGATCAAATTCTTTTGACTCCCACTATCAAGAATGAAATGTAAAGGCGTACCTTTTACCCATAGTTTGGAGTGGAACAATCTTTCCTTGTCATCTGGTCTTTCCCCATGGTTCTGTGATGAAGCAACAATGGTGTCAGGCTCAACATCTACAATTTCTTCTTCATCCTCTTCGACTGTGGGTTGTGTATGAGGTAGAGTAGTGGACGTCGAGTATTGTGACTCAGAAAGCAATGACTTGATGGCTCGACATTCTTCTTTGGACTGAGTCCCGATTTTGTGGTAATCACACCATTTTCCAGCCTTCCCTTTCTAGGATTTCTTATCCTGAGACTCCTTTTGCTTCCAATTTGGGCCTCGAGTTTGACCTTCCTTATCACTTTTCCATTTTGAGGGTTGACTCTTCGTATTCTTTCTACCATTCTTCTGTTCAATCTTTATTGCAAATTTGTATGCCTCACCGAGGGTTTCCAAATTGAAGATTTCCATTTCCCCCCATATGTACCATTGTAGTCCACCACAATATTTGAGAGTCTTATGTTTTTCACTTTCTTGAATGCCCAACCTTGTAGACAAAGAATGAAAAGTGTCTGTGTAATCTTGAACAGATTGGTCCTTACCTTGGCGAAGTTGTTGCCACTGTATGTAGAGATCATCATATGCTCCGATGGGATAGTATTCTTCTTTCACTACTTCTAAAAAATCATCCTACGTAGGTTCTGCCTCAAGGCCAATGTCATCTGTGCTGAACCTCTTTTTGCACACTTCCCACCAGTTTTTCACAGGCAATGTTGATTTCAAAAGAGCAAAAGTAATTTTTTCTCCATCGGTGAACTTATTTACAGAGAAGTAGGAAGAGAGTTGATCTAACCAATTTTCTACTGCATCAGCATTGATTTTACCTTCAAATGTAGGAATATCAAAATTTACCTGGACCTTGAAGGGTGTTGGGGCACTGAAAGGTCGTTCCCTGGATGAGGAGCCAGGAAGTGGAGCCGCGGAGCTAGGATTTCCCATCGGAAGTGTTTGAAGAATTTGGGCAAATTGTTGCAGCATCTGTGCTTGTTGCCATTGGAGGGCCTCATTCACCATTTCCTTAAAAGGATCGGATGTCTCGGTGTCATCTGCCATTTGAGGTCGTTTGGAGCGAACAGGTGGAAAATTTGGAAGCTCTGTTGTTTCCCACCCAAGCTTCTTATAGCCTGACCTCATCCTCGGGATCATACACTCTCAAGACAAACCGCTCTGATACCACTGATCCAAAACTCAGAAGTCTTGGTTGATAAATATCACAATAACATAGAAATAACACAGTAACAATGAATTCCTGAGAAGAGATGTAGTATTACTCAAATTTGCAATACAAATATATGCTTATCTCTGGGAAGAGATGTCTGTCTTTACATTTCGGGTTACCTCTTCTTTTATACACAATTTGAAGGCATGGGGAGGATGTCTAAGGTCACCAATATTGAGGGAGATGAAGTGGTACGACTTCCAATATTTAAAACAATACATAATTTGAGGAATTACTATTTTTAGAAACTTACTATTTTTAGACAGCACTATTAAAATTGAAAATTGAGGCACTTCCATTGGGTTTTCGGGGGTCAAAATTTATTTAGTGGAGCTCAATGACATTTCATGACGTTCCCCTCATTCTTAGCTTTCCAACGGTTCAAACGGCAAGTCAATTGGAGCTACGGTGCAAAAGTTATGGCTCCCGGAAGTTCTGTCATCAATTGGGGTGGAACTGTCACCCAAATTGTTGCCTAAATTGATGCCTGGATCATTCCTCCCTTCTTGAAAATCAATGGTTCCCATTGCGTCAATGCTCCCCATCAGGTGTGGTATTTGTTTCTTGATTTGATTCTCTGTGAGCCACTCACCTTGGTGGCTAAGCTGGCCCATTTTGACCACTCGATAAAGCGGAATAGAACGTCCTCTAGTTGTCTTCATCCAGGTATCCACAATCTGATCCTCTTCCACTGGAGCAAAACTCTGTGGATCAAGTTCATCAATGTCGAGTTTTTCTACTACAATTGAAGTGTCCAAGAGAGGTGGATGATATGGCTTGAGGAGCTCCACATTGAATATTGGGTGCAGACCAAGGTAGGCTGGGAGGTTCAACTCGAAAGCATTTTCTCCAACTCTTCTGGTGATGGTGTATGGACCATATCGCAGAGGCCGAATCTTTCTGTGTGGGCCTGCAAGTCATTCCTTCTAGAGCCACAACCAGACCTTGTCACCCACAACAAAATGGTGTGCAATCCTGTGTTTATCATGGCGTTGCTTGTACTTTTGATTCATCTTCTCCAAGATGTCATGAACTTGTTGCTGGAGGTGTTGCATTTGTTCAATAAACTTTGTAGCTTTTGCTACCTCAGATCTTCCATGAGGTGTGTATTCCATGGTGGAAAATGGAACTGCTATATCAATTGGTGCCATGGGTTGGAACCCAAAACATACTTGGAATGGACTGTGCTTGGTCGAGCTGTGCAGTGCTCGATTGTATCCATGTTGTATGAAAAGAAGTCCCTCATCCCATGTGCATGGATGTTTAGAGTGGTACATCTGAATCATGTGAACAATCAAGCGGTTTACCACCTCTGTTTGACCATCAGTTTGTGGATGGAAGGCTGTGGACTTCATCAGCTTAGTATCCGTCATCTTCCATAGAGTGGACCAGAAGATGCTCAAGAACCTGTTATCTGGATCTGAGACAATGGACTTGGGAAGACCAAAATGGAGCCATACATGACTAAAATATAGTTGAGCAGTTTCCTCAGCAGATATATTTTTTTTACAAGCAATCATGATAGCCATTTTTGAAAAATGATCAACTACCATAAAAATACAGTCCTTACCATGTTTTGAAGTGGGCAAACCTGATAAAAAGTCCATTGAGACAGATTCCCAAGGCCTGGTTGGTTCTGGCAATGGCATGTACAATCCTTGCTTCTTATTTGTCAGCTTGGCTATCATAGATACCTTTCCACATCCTTTCGCATATGGGGCCAGTACAAGTGTTTTTGAAGAACTGCCAATGTTTTCTCAACACCAAAGTGTCCAGCTATCCTACTAAAGTGTGCTTCCCATATCATCTTTTGTTGCTCTACAACTGGAACACAGATGTGTCCCATATGACAGAGGACATTGTCTTGCAAATAGAAATTGAAAACATGTGTACCTTTTTGAAGTGCTTGATATGTAGCAGCAAAGGTAGGATCTGCTTCATACAGGGTACCCCAAGTGGCAGTCTCATGTCCACACAGATCCAAAACTGTTGTGAGTGTAGTAATTGGTGGGCGGCTCAGACAATCTGCAGCTGTATTTGAGCTCCCCTTTTTGTGTTTGATTATCAGGTGAAATTTCTAGAGATATGTGGCCCACTTCTGATGCCTCTCATTTCAGAGCTTGCTTTGTGTCTGGATGAATTCTAATGATCTGTGGTCAGTGTGGATGACCGTTTCTTTCCCCAAGATGTAGTGTTTCCATTGTTTGCAAGCTTGCGCAATGGCGTAGAGCTCCTTATCATATGTTGGATATTTCCTGACTGTATCAGTGAAAGTTTCACTGTGATATGCAACAGGATGGCCATGTTGCATGATGATAGCTCCCATGGCATATTCAGATGCATCTGTCATCAACTCAAAAGGTTGATGCAAATCTGGCAAGGCAAGAACAGGGGCTGAGCAGAGTCTGTTCTTCAAATTCTCAAATGCCTTTTTCTATATTTTGCCCCACTAAAATGTAGCTTTTGCTCCTCCTTTAGTCACTTGGGTTAGTGACCGAGCAATATGTGAAAATCCAAGAACAAACCTGCGGTAGAAATTTGCAAGACCCAAAAAGCTACGAAGCTCTGTGAGGGTCCTTGGTGTGGGCCATTCTCGAATAACCCAAATCTTTTCTGGATCAACATGGACCCCTTCCGCATTCACAACATACCCGAGGTACTGAATTGTTGTCATCCCGAATGTGCATTTGTCAAGATTTGCATACAACTTGTGCTCCCGAAGAGTTTGAAGCACCTTAGGAACATGTTGCAAATGTTCTTCCCATGTTCTACTATAGATGAGTATGCCATCTAAGTAGACAACCACAAAAGAGTTGGTGAAGGGTCGTAGGATGTCATCCATCATCCTCATGAAGGTTGCAGGTGCATTAGTTAAGCCAAAAGGCATAACTAACCATTCAAAGAGCCCCTCCTTAGATTTGAATGCAGTCTTCCAGACATCAGTGGGATCGATGGGAATTTGGTGATAACCAGATTTGAGATCAATTTTGGTGAAGAACTTTGCACCACGGAGCTGGTCCAGCAGATCATCAATCCTGGGGAGAGGATAGCGATTCTTCACAGAGATTTTATTCAGGGCTCGATAGTCAATACAAAGCCTCCATGTTCCATCTTTCTTTGGTGCCAAGACAATTGGGATACCACAAGGTGAAGAGCTTGGCTTGATGTGACCCTTTTGGATCAATTCTTGAATCTGTCTTTTTATCTCATCATTCTCCAAAACTGATCTGTGATACACAGGACTGTTAGGCAAAGGTGATCCTAGGATCAAATCGATAGAATGGTTTACCTGACAATGAAGTGGAACTCCTGTGGGTGACTTGAATAAGTCAACATATTCTTCTGTGATGTGTCCTATCTGCTTCTGTTGTTGTGTTGATTGCATAGTCAGGACTGCAACATCGGCCTTCATGGATTTCTGTGGCTTGACCACCATGAGGACAAATTGCTTTGTTTTCTCCACCAATCTCTTACATTGATTTGCACTGATCAGGGAGACAGATGTGGGAGGTGGTACCTCTGGTACCCTATAGCCCCATTTTCCAAGGGTGAGGGTAGTCCTTCGAGTTCGTGATTCATAGATGCCATGTCGCTCATACATGAATGGCTGACCAAGGAGTACATCACAAATATCTAGATTGACTACATCACACAAGACTTCATCTTGGAATGGTTTTATGGCATATGAAAGAAGACATTGATGGGTGACACGGAGGTCTCTCCCTGGGCTTAACCATCCAATACTATAGGGCTTTGGATGAGGCTTCACAGATAGATTTAGACTTTTCACAACTTTAGCAGAGATCAAATTCTTTTGACTCCCACTATCAAGAATGAAATGTAAAGGCGTACCTTTTACCCATAGTTTGGAGTGGAACAATCTTTCCTTGTCATCTGGTCTTTCCCCATGGTTCTGTGATGAAGCAACAATGGTGTCAGGCTCAACATCTACAATTTCTTCTTCATCCTCTTCGACTGTGGGTTGTGTATGAGGTAGAGTAGTGGACGTCGAGTATTGTGACTCAGAAAGCAATGACTTGATGGCTCGACATTCTTCTTTGGACTGAGTCCCGATTTTGTGGTAATCACACCATTTTCCAGCCTTCCCTTTCTAGGATTTCTTATCCTGAGACTCCTTTTGCTTCCAATTTGGGCCTCGAGTTTGACCTTCCTTATCACTTTTCCATTTTGAGGGTTGACTCTTCGTATTCTTTCTACCATTCTTCTGTTCAATCTTTATTGCAAATTTGTATGCCTCACCGAGGGTTTCCAAATTGAAGATTTCCATTTCCCCCCATATGTACCATTGTAGTCCACCACAATATTTGAGAGTCTTATGTTTTTCACTTTCTTGAATGCCCAACCTTGTAGACAAAGAATGAAAAGTGTCTGTGTAATCTTGAACAGATTGGTCCTTACCTTGGCGAAGTTGTTGCCACTGTATGTAGAGATCATCATATGCTCCGATGGGATAGTATTCTTCTTTCACTACTTCTAAAAAATCATCCTACGTAGGTTCTGCCTCAAGGCCAATGTCATCTGTGCTGAACCTCTTTTTGCACACTTCCCACCAGTTTTTCACAGGCAATGTTGATTTCAAAAGAGCAAAAGTAATTTTTTCTCCATCGGTGAACTTATTTACAGAGAAGTAGGAAGAGAGTTGATCTAACCAATTTTCTACTGCATCAGCATTGATTTTACCTTCAAATGTAGGAATATCAAAATTTACCTGGACCTTGAAGGGTGTTGGGGCACTGAAAGGTCGTTCCCTGGATGAGGAGCCAGGAAGTGGAGCCGCGGAGCTAGGATTTCCCATCGGAAGTGTTTGAAGAATTTGGGCAAATTGTTGCAGCATCTGTGCTTGTTGCCATTGGAGGGCCTCATTCACCATTTCCTTAAAAGGATCGGATGTCTCGGTGTCATCTGCCATTTGAGGTCGTTTGGAGCGAACAGGTGGAAAATTTGGAAGCTCTGTTGTTTCCCACCCAAGCTTCTTATAGCCTGACCTCATCCTCGGGATCATACACTCTCAAGACAAACCGCTCTGATACCACTGATCCAAAACTCAGAAGTCTTGGTTGATAAATATCACAATAACATAGAAATAACACAGTAACAATGAATTCCTGAGAAGAGATGTAGTATTACTCAAATTTGCAATACAAATATATGCTTATCTCTGGGAAGAGATGTCTGTCTTTACATTTCGGGTTACCTCTTCTTTTATACACAATTTGAAGGCATGGGGAGGATGTCTAAGGTCACCAATATTGAGGGAGATGAAGTGGTACGACTTCCAATATTTAAAACAATACATAATTTGAGGAATTACTATTTTTAGAAACTTACTATTTTTAGACAGCACTATTAAAATTGAAAATTGAGGCACTTCCATTGGGTTTTCGGGGGTCAAAATTTATTTAGTGGAGCTCAATGACATTTCATGACGTTCCCCTCATTCTTAGCTTTCCAACGGTTCAAACGGCAAGTCAATTGGAGCTACGGTGCAAAAGTTATGGCTCCCGGAAGTTCTGTCATCAATTGGGGTGGAACTGTCACCCAAATTGTTGCCTAAATTGATGCCTGGATCATTCCTCCCTTCTTGAAAATCAATGGTTCCCATTGCGTCAATGCTCCCCATCAGGTGTGGTATTTGTTTCTTGATTTGATTCTCTGTGAGCCACTCACCTTGGTGGCTAAGCTGGCCCATTTTGACCACTCGATAAAGCGGAATAGAACGTCCTCTAGTTGTCTTCATCCAGGTATCCACAATCTGATCCTCTTCCACTGGAGCAAAACTCTGTGGATCAAGTTCATCAATGTCGAGTTTTTCTACTACAATTGAAGTGTCCAAGAGAGGTGGATGATATGGCTTGAGGAGCTCCACATTGAATATTGGGTGCAGACCAAGGTAGGCTGGGAGGTTCAACTCGAAAGCATTTTCTCCAACTCTTCTGGTGATGGTGTATGGACCATATCGCAGAGGCCGAATCTTTCTGTGTGGGCCTGCAAGTCATTCCTTCTAGAGCCACAACCAGACCTTGTCACCCACAACAAAATGGTGTGCAATCCTGTGTTTATCATGGCGTTGCTTGTACTTTTGATTCATCTTCTCCAAGATGTCATGAACTTGTTGCTGGAGGTGTTGCATTTGTTCAATAAACTTTGTAGCTTTTGCTACCTCAGATCTTCCATGAGGTGTGTATTCCATGGTGGAAAATGGAACTGCTATATCAATTGGTGCCATGGGTTGGAACCCAAAACATACTTGGAATGGACTGTGCTTGGTCGAGCTGTGCAGTGCTCGATTGTATCCATGTTGTATGAAAAGAAGTCCCTCATCCCATGTGCATGGATGTTTAGAGTGGTACATCTGAATCATGTGAACAATCAAGCGGTTTACCACCTCTGTTTGACCATCAGTTTGTGGATGGAAGGCTGTGGACTTCATCAGCTTAGTATCCGTCATCTTCCATAGAGTGGACCAGAAGATGCTCAAGAACCTGTTATCTGGATCTGAGACAATGGACTTGGGAAGACCAAAATGGAGCCATACATGACTAAAATATAGTTGAGCAGTTTCCTCAGCAGATATATTTTTTTTACAAGCAATCATGATAGCCATTTTTGAAAAATGATCAACTACCATAAAAATACAGTCCTTACCATGTTTTGAAGTGGGCAAACCTGATAAAAAGTCCATTGAGACAGATTCCCAAGGCCTGGTTGGTTCTGGCAATGGCATGTACAATCCTTGCTTCTTATTTGTCAGCTTGGCTATCATAGATACCTTTCCACATCCTTTCGCATATGGGGCCAGTACAAGTGTTTTTGAAGAACTGCCAATGTTTTCTCAACACCAAAGTGTCCAGCTATCCTACTAAAGTGTGCTTCCCATATCATCTTTTGTTGCTCTACAACTGGAACACAGATGTGTCCCATATGACAGAGGACATTGTCTTGCAAATAGAAATTGAAAACATGTGTACCTTTTTGAAGTGCTTGATATGTAGCAGCAAAGGTAGGATCTGCTTCATACAGGGTACCCCAAGTGGCAGTCTCATGTCCACACAGATCCAAAACTGTTGTGAGTGTAGTAATTGGTGGGCGGCTCAGACAATCTGCAGCTGTATTTGAGCTCCCCTTTTTGTGTTTGATTATCAGGTGAAATTTCTAGAGATATGTGGCCCACTTCTGATGCCTCTCATTTCAGAGCTTGCTTTGTGTCTGGATGAATTCTAATGATCTGTGGTCAGTGTGGATGACCGTTTCTTTCCCCAAGATGTAGTGTTTCCATTGTTTGCAAGCTTGCGCAATGGCGTAGAGCTCCTTATCATATGTTGGATATTTCCTGACTGTATCAGTGAAAGTTTCACTGTGATATGCAACAGGATGGCCATGTTGCATGATGATAGCTCCCATGGCATATTCAGATGCATCTGTCATCAACTCAAAAGGTTGATGCAAATCTGGCAAGGCAAGAACAGGGGCTGAGCAGAGTCTGTTCTTCAAATTCTCAAATGCCTTTTTCTATATTTTGCCCCACTAAAATGTAGCTTTTGCTCCTCCTTTAGTCACTTGGGTTAGTGACCGAGCAATATGTGAAAATCCAAGAACAAACCTGCGGTAGAAATTTGCAAGACCCAAAAAGCTACGAAGCTCTGTGAGGGTCCTTGGTGTGGGCCATTCTCGAATAACCCAAATCTTTTCTGGATCAACATGGACCCCTTCCGCATTCACAACATACCCGAGGTACTGAATTGTTGTCATCCCGAATGTGCATTTGTCAAGATTTGCATACAACTTGTGCTCCCGAAGAGTTTGAAGCACCTTAGGAACATGTTGCAAATGTTCTTCCCATGTTCTACTATAGATGAGTATGCCATCTAAGTAGACAACCACAAAAGAGTTGGTGAAGGGTCGTAGGATGTCATCCATCATCCTCATGAAGGTTGCAGGTGCATTAGTTAAGCCAAAAGGCATAACTAACCATTCAAAGAGCCCCTCCTTAGATTTGAATGCAGTCTTCCAGACATCAGTGGGATCGATGGGAATTTGGTGATAACCAGATTTGAGATCAATTTTGGTGAAGAACTTTGCACCACGGAGCTGGTCCAGCAGATCATCAATCCTGGGGAGAGGATAGCGATTCTTCACAGAGATTTTATTCAGGGCTCGATAGTCAATACAAAGCCTCCATGTTCCATCTTTCTTTGGTGCCAAGACAATTGGGATACCACAAGGTGAAGAGCTTGGCTTGATGTGACCCTTTTGGATCAATTCTTGAATCTGTCTTTTTATCTCATCATTCTCCAAAACTGATCTGTGATACACAGGACTGTTAGGCAAAGGTGATCCTAGGATCAAATCGATAGAATGGTTTACCTGACAATGAAGTGGAACTCCTGTGGGTGACTTGAATAAGTCAACATATTCTTCTGTGATGTGTCCTATCTGCTTCTGTTGTTGTGTTGATTGCATAGTCAGGACTGCAACATCGGCCTTCATGGATTTCTGTGGCTTGACCACCATGAGGACAAATTGCTTTGTTTTCTCCACCAATCTCTTACATTGATTTGCACTGATCAGGGAGACAGATGTGGGAGGTGGTACCTCTGGTACCCTATAGCCCCATTTTCCAAGGGTGAGGGTAGTCCTTCGAGTTCGTGATTCATAGATGCCATGTCGCTCATACATGAATGGCTGACCAAGGAGTACATCACAAATATCTAGATTGACTACATCACACAAGACTTCATCTTGGAATGGTTTTATGGCATATGAAAGAAGACATTGATGGGTGACACGGAGGTCTCTCCCTGGGCTTAACCATCCAATACTATAGGGCTTTGGATGAGGCTTCACAGATAGATTTAGACTTTTCACAACTTTAGCAGAGATCAAATTCTTTTGACTCCCACTATCAAGAATGAAATGTAAAGGCGTACCTTTTACCCATAGTTTGGAGTGGAACAATCTTTCCTTGTCATCTGGTCTTTCCCCATGGTTCTGTGATGAAGCAACAATGGTGTCAGGCTCAACATCTACAATTTCTTCTTCATCCTCTTCGACTGTGGGTTGTGTATGAGGTAGAGTAGTGGACGTCGAGTATTGTGACTCAGAAAGCAATGACTTGATGGCTCGACATTCTTCTTTGGACTGAGTCCCGATTTTGTGGTAATCACACCATTTTCCAGCCTTCCCTTTCTAGGATTTCTTATCCTGAGACTCCTTTTGCTTCCAATTTGGGCCTCGAGTTTGACCTTCCTTATCACTTTTCCATTTTGAGGGTTGACTCTTCGTATTCTTTCTACCATTCTTCTGTTCAATCTTTATTGCAAATTTGTATGCCTCACCGAGGGTTTCCAAATTGAAGATTTCCATTTCCCCCCATATGTACCATTGTAGTCCACCACAATATTTGAGAGTCTTATGTTTTTCACTTTCTTGAATGCCCAACCTTGTAGACAAAGAATGAAAAGTGTCTGTGTAATCTTGAACAGATTGGTCCTTACCTTGGCGAAGTTGTTGCCACTGTATGTAGAGATCATCATATGCTCCGATGGGATAGTATTCTTCTTTCACTACTTCTAAAAAATCATCCTACGTAGGTTCTGCCTCAAGGCCAATGTCATCTGTGCTGAACCTCTTTTTGCACACTTCCCACCAGTTTTTCACAGGCAATGTTGATTTCAAAAGAGCAAAAGTAATTTTTTCTCCATCGGTGAACTTATTTACAGAGAAGTAGGAAGAGAGTTGATCTAACCAATTTTCTACTGCATCAGCATTGATTTTACCTTCAAATGTAGGAATATCAAAATTTACCTGGACCTTGAAGGGTGTTGGGGCACTGAAAGGTCGTTCCCTGGATGAGGAGCCAGGAAGTGGAGCCGCGGAGCTAGGATTTCCCATCGGAAGTGTTTGAAGAATTTGGGCAAATTGTTGCAGCATCTGTGCTTGTTGCCATTGGAGGGCCTCATTCACCATTTCCTTAAAAGGATCGGATGTCTCGGTGTCATCTGCCATTTGAGGTCGTTTGGAGCGAACAGGTGGAAAATTTGGAAGCTCTGTTGTTTCCCACCCAAGCTTCTTATAGCCTGACCTCATCCTCGGGATCATACACTCTCAAGACAAACCGCTCTGATACCACTGATCCAAAACTCAGAAGTCTTGGTTGATAAATATCACAATAACATAGAAATAACACAGTAACAATGAATTCTCTGAGAAGAGATGTAGTATTACTCAAACTCACAATACAAATATATGCTTATCTCTGGGAAGAGATGTCTGTCTTTACATTTTGGGTTACTTCTTCTTTTATACACAATTTGAAGGCATGGGGAGGATGTCGAAGGTAACCAATCTTGAGGGAGATGAAGTGGTATGACTTCCAATATTTAAAACAATACATAATTCGAGGAATTACTATTTTTAGAAACTTACTATTTTTAGACAGCACTATTAAAATTGAAAATTGAGGCACTTCCGTTGGGTTTTCGGGGGTCAAACTTCATTGAGCAGAGCTCAATTCCATTTCACGATGTTTCCCTCGTTCTTAGCTTTCCAACGGTTCAAACGGCGAGTCAATTGGAGCTACGGTGCAAAAGTTATGGCTCCCGGAAGTTCTGTCATCAATTGGGGTGGAACTGTCACCCGAATTGTTGCCTAAATTGATGCCTGGATCATTCCTCCCTCCTTGAAAAGAAATGGTCCCCATTGCATCAATGCTCCCCATCAGGTGTGGTAGTTTTTTCTTGATTTGATTCTCTGTGAGCCACTCACCTTTGTGGCTAAGCTGGCCCCTTTTGACCACTCGATAAAGCGGAATAGAACGTCCTCTAGTTGTCTTCATCCAGGTATCCACAATCTGATCCTCTTCCACTGGAGCAAAACTCTGTGCATCAAGTTCATCAATGTCGAGTTGTTCTACTACAACTGAAGTGTCCAAGAGAGGTGGATGATATGGCTTGAGGAGCTCCACATTGAATATTGGGTGCAGACCAAGGTAGGCTGGGAGGTTTAACTCGAAAGCATTTTCTCCAACTCTTTTGGTGATAGTGTATGGACCATATCGCAGAGGCCGAATCTATCTGTGTGGGCCTACAAGTCATTCCTTCTGGAGCCGCAACCAGACCTTGTCACCCATATCAAAATGGTGTGCAATCCTGTGTTTATCATGGCGTTGCTTGTACTTTTGATTCATCTTCTCCAAGATGTCATGAACTTGTTGCTAGAGGTGTTGCATTTGTTCAGTAAACTTTGTAGCTTTTGCTACCTCAGATCTTCCATGAGGTGTGTATTCCATGATGGAAAATGGAACTGCTATATCAACTGGTGCCATGGGTTGGAACCCAAAACATACTTGGAATGGACTGTGCTTGGTCAAGCTGTGCAGTGCTCGATTGTAACCATGTTGTATGAAAAGAAGTCCCTCATCCCATGTGCGTGGATGTTTAGAGTGGTACATCTGAATCATGTGAACAATCAAGCGGTTTACCACCTCTGTTTGACCATCAGTTTATGGATGGAAGGCTGTGGACTTTATCAGCTTAGTATCCATCATCTTCCATAGAGTGGACCAGAAGATGCTCAAGAATTTGCTATCTCGATCTGAGACAATGGACTTGGGAAGACCAAAATGGAGCCATACATGACTAAAATATAGTTGAGCAGTTTCCTTAGCAGATATATTTTTTTACAAGCAATCATGATAGCCATTTTTGAAAAATGATCAACTACCACAAAAATATAGTCCTTACCATGTTTTGAAGTGGGCAAACCTGATAGAAAGTCCATTGAGACAGATTCCCAAGGCCTGGTTGGTTCTGGCAATGGCGTGTACAATCCTTGCTTCTTATTTGTTGGCTTGGCTATCGCACATGGGGTGCAAGATTTGAGATATCTTTCCACATCCTTTCGCATATGGGGCTAGTAGAAGTGTTTTTGAAGAACTGCCAATGTTTTCTCAACACCAAAGTGTCCAACTGTCCTACTGAAGTGTGCTTCCCATATCATCTTTTGTTGCTCTGCAACTATAACACAGATGTGTCCCATATGACAGAGGACATTGTCTTGCAAATAGAAATTAGAAACATGTGTACCTTTTTGAAGTGCTTGATATATAGCAGCAAAGGTAGGATCTGCTTCATACAGGGTACCCCAAGTGGCAGTCTCATGTCCACACAGATCCAAAACTATTGTGAGTGCAGTAATTGGTGGGTGGCTCAGACAATCTACAACTGTATTTGAGCTCCCCTTTTTGTGTTTGATTATCAAGTGAAACTACTAAAGATATGTGGCCCACTTCTGATGCTTCTCATTTTGGAGCTTGCTTTGTGTCTGGATGAATTCCAATGGTCTGTGGTCAGTGTGGATGACCGTTTCTTTCCCCAAGATGTAGTGTTTCCATTGTTTGCAAGCTTGCACAATGGCATAGAGCTCCTTATCATATGTTGGATATTTCCTGACTGTATCAGTGAAAGTTTCACTATGATATGCAACAGGATGACCATGTTGCATGATGACAGCTCCCATGGCATATTCAGATGCATCTGTCATCAACTCAAAAGGTTGATGCAAATCTGGCAAGGCAAGAACAGGGGCTGAGCAGAATCTGTTCTTCAAATTCTCAAATGCCTTTTGCTGTATTTCGCCCCACTGAAATGTAGCTTTTGCTCCTCCTTTAGTCACTTGGGTTAGTGACCAAGCAATATGTGAAAATCCAAGAACAAACCTGCGGTAGAAATTTGCAAGACCCAAAAAGCTACGAAGCTCTATGAGGGTCCTTGGTGTGGGCCATTCTTGAATAACCTGATTCTTTTCTGGATCAACATGGACCCCTTCTGCATTCACAACATACCTGAGGTACTGAATTGTTGTCATTTCGAATGTGCATTTGTCAAGATTTGCATACAACTTGTGCTCCCGAAGAGTTTGAAGCACCTTATGAACATGTTGCAAATGTTCTTCCCATGTTCTACTATAGATGAGTATGTCATCTAAGTAGACAACCACAAAAGAGTTGGTGAAGGGTCATAGGATGTCATCCATCATCCTCATGAAGGTTGCAGGTGCATTAGTTAAGCCAAAAGGCATAACCAACCATTCAAAGAGCCCCTCCTTAGATTTGAATGCAGTCTTCCAGACATCAGTGGGATCGATGGGAATCTAGTGATAACCAGATTTGAGATCAATTTTGGTGAAGAACTTTGCACCACGGAGCTGGTCCAGCAGATCATCAATCCTTGGGAGAGGATAACGATTCTTCACAGAGATTTTATTCAGGGCTCGATAGTCAATACAAAGCCTCCATGTTCCATCTTTCTTTGGTACCAAGACAATTGGGCTACCACAAGGTGAAGAGCTTGGCCTGATGTGACCCTTTTGGATCAATTCTTGAATCTATCTTTTTATCTCATCATTCTCCAAAACTGATCTGCGATACACAAGATTGTTAGGCAAAGGTGATCCTGGGATCAAATCGATAGAATGTTTTACCTGACAATGTAGTGGAACTCCTGTGGGTGACTTGAATAAGTCATCATATTCTTCTATGATGCGTCCTATCTGCTTCTATTGTTGTGTTGATTGCGTAGTCAGGACTGCAACATCGGCCTTCGTGGATTTCTGTGGCTTGACCACCATGAGGACAAATTGCTTTATTTTCTCCACCAATCTCTTACATTGCTTTGCACTGATCAGGGAGACAGATGTGGGAGGTGGTACCTCTGGTACCCTATAGCGCCATTTTCCAAGGGTGAGGGTAATACTTCGGGTTCGTGATTCATAGATGCCATGTCGCTCATACATGAATGGCTGACCAAGGAGTACATCACAAACATCTAGATTGACTACATCACACAAGACTTCATCTTGGAATCGTTTTATGGCATATGAAAGAAGGCACTGATGGGTGACACAGAGGTCTCTCCCTGGGCTTAACCATCCAATACTATAGGGCTTTGGATGAGGCTTCACAGATAGATTTAGACTTTTCACAACTTTAGCAGAGATCAAATTCTCTTGACTCCCATTATCAAGAATGAAATGTAAAGGCATACCTTTTACCCATAGTTTGGAGTGGAACAATCTTTCCTTGTCATCTGGTCTTTCCCCACGGTTCTGTGATGAAGCAACAATGGTGTCAGGCTCAGCATCTACAATTTCTTCTTCATCCTCTTCGACTGTGGGTTGTGTATGAGGCAGAGTAGTGGACATCGAGTATTGTGACTCAGAAAGCAATGACTTGATGGCTCAACATTCTTCTTTGGAGTGAGTCCCAGTTTTGTGGTAATCACACCATTTTCCAGCCTTCCCTTTCTGGGATTTCTTATCCTGAGACTCCTTTTGCTTCTAATTTGGGCCTCGAGTTTGACCTTCCTTATCACTATTCCATTTTGAGGGTTGACTCTTCGTATTCTTTCTGTCATTCTTCTGTTCAATCTTCATTGCAAATTTGTATGCTTCACCGAGGGTTTCCAAATTGAGGAGTTCCATTTGCCCCCGTATGTACCATTGTAGTCCACCACAATATTTGAGAATCTTATGCTTTTCACTTTCTTGAATGCCCAACCTTGTAGACAAAGAATGAAAAGTGTCTGTGTAATCTTGAACAGATTGGTCCTTACCTTGGCGAAGTTGTTGCCACTGTATGTAGAGATCATCATATGCTCCGATGGGATAGTATTCTTCTTTCACTGCTTCTACAAAATCATCCCAAGTAGGTTCTGACTCAAGGCCAATGTCATCTGTGCTGAACCTCTTTTTGCACACTTCCCACCAGTTTTTCACAGGCAATGTTGATTTCAAAAGAGTAAAAGTAATCTTTTCTCCATCGGTGAACTTATTTACAGAGAAGTAGGAAGACAGTTGATCTAACCAATTTTCTACTACATCAGCATTGATTTTACCTTCAAATGTAGGAATATCAAAATTTACCTGGACCTTGAAGGGTGTTGGGGCACTAAAAGGTCGTTCCCTGGATGAGGAGCCAGGAAGTGGAGCCGCGGAGCTAGGATTTCCCATCAAAAGTGTTTGAAGAATTTGGGCAAATTGTTGTAGCATCTATGCTTGTTGCCATTGGAGGGCCTCATTCACCATTTCCTTAAAAGGATCGGATGTCTCGGTGTCATCTGCCATTTGAGGTCGTTTGGAGCGAACAGGTGGAAAATTTGGAAGCTCTGTTGTTTCCCACCCAAGCTTCTTATAGCCTGACCTCATCCTCGGGATCATACACTCTCAAGACAAACCGCTCTGATACCACTGATCCAAAACTCAGAAGTCTTGGTTGATAAATATCACAATAACATAGAAATAACACAGTAACAATGAATTCTCTGAGAAGAGATGTAGTATTACTCAAATTCACAATACAAATATATGCTTATCTCTGGGAAGAGATGTCTGTCTTTACATTTCGGGTTACCTCTTATTTTATACACAATTTGAAGGCATGGAGAGGATGTCGAAGGTCACCAATCTTGAGGGAGATGAAGTGGTACGACTTCCAATATTTAAAACAATACATAATTCGAGGAATTACTATTTTTAGAAACTTTCTATTTTTAGACAGCACTATTAAAATTGAAAATTGAGGCACTTCCGTTGGGTTTTCGGGGGTCAAACTTCATTGAGCGTAGCTCAATGCCATTTCACAACGTTCCCCTCGTTCTTAGCTTTCCAACGGTTCAAACGGCAAGTCAATTGGAGCTACGGTGCAAAAGTTATGGCTCCCGGAAGTTCTGTCATCAATTGGGGTGGAACTGTCACCCGAATTGTTGCCTAAATTGATGCCTGGATCATATCCACACATATATTTTTTTTTATGGAGGTAAAACACAACCTATCATCCACATCTTATCTATAATTAACCTCTTTGCCTTGAAGTGACAACATGGAAATTTTAGTCTTAATGTTTTTAAATTGATGCAATTCCATATTTAACTTTCAACACTTATCCTCAAAGTGTCTATCAACTTTACAACACCCACAATGTTTTTGAGTATACATATTGTAAAACATAGAAGTAGAATTAACCCCACCTTTCCTCTTTGTAACATCTAAATATCTTGAAGAGGAAGATGGTCCCTTAATCTCATCCATCTCAAGATAGTGGACTTGAGAACAAGTCTCATCTATGTCCTTTGGTTTAGCAAGAAAAATAGTCCTCCTTAACTGACTATGCATCCCTACAACATACTTCATGATCATATCATGATCAAATGTATCTTTTCCCATCTAGACCACCTTTTTATATGACTCACTTATATAAACCTGTACACTTTGGCCTCCTTGTTACCTCAAATATTCCCACTAAATAGACCTTTCCTCTTCATAACAAATAGGATAAAATTTCCTCTTAATAAAATTTTTAAATTCATCCCATTTATAAATTAATTTTAACTTCTTAACAATCAAATAATTAAGATAAATCTCAAACCAATTTAGAGCATGACTAGATATCTTAAACCTCAAAAAGGAATTTTTTTCTCTTCACTAATTTGATGTAAATTAAAGTATACTTTTTGTTCGGTTAACTAATGATCAAGTTTATCTATATTTACCTCACCTTCATAGATTTGGATGCCAATATTTACCTCTACATTGAATGGAAGTAGAGCTTAATTGAATTGAGGATTATCTTCCTCATGGTTGTAAGCATTGAGCTCCTCACTTGCTTTTAAAGTATCCATAGAAAATCTCAACTTTGTCATGACCACCTTCATAATCTTCCCAAACTCATTCATGGATTGTGATATGCTTACAACATCCTCTTTTAAATTTCAAAAACATCCTTCATCATTTTTAGCTATCTTATCATCTTTCGAAGCCATACTTCTCAAATATCTCTTCCAATTCTTTGTACATATCTCTTATTGTAAAGAGACAAAATCACCTTTTCCACAATCCATTTCTGCTTTTTTAATGGCCATATGTCTACAAAATGATCACAAAAAAATACATAATATATAGAAAACTAACCTACTCTAACCTTATAAACCCTCAAAAAATTTAAATGAACTATCAGGTAGTTAAAATGTAAAAAAAATGCTTCAAATCCCATGATCTTGGCTTGCTCTGAAGTTCAATAGTCTAAAGCTTTAGAGTTAAATAGTCTGAAGCTTCAAACCAACTTAAAATGGCTATAAATTTTGCATATGAACCTGAAATTGAGTGACATTTTTTTAACTTGTCTATTATTTAAATATGAATTCAAATATATAATCAAAATATAATTTTGATACAAGTAAAATACTTTTTAAACCCCTACAGCAAAAATATTCTTTTTTTGAGAGAATTCAACTTACCAAATCATCACCATTAAGATCTCCATATCACCCTTATATTGTTCTACCTTAGAAGAATGTCCAATATTAATATTTTAAGTTCATTAAATGTCTTAAATTAGTTTTATACAAACATAACTTACATATAATTAGGCATAACATAAACTTAGTACACATGAATAGTATACTAGGATCCAACTTTGGATCATCCAGTGCCCTAAAGTCATATACTTTGAAACTAAAATGTATCTTAATGGTTGACCTGAGTGTTTTAATTCAAGTTACTTCTCCAAAAGGATTGATATAAATATAATATCAACCCTCATTCATTCTTCACATATAAAATACTTGAAGAGACTAAGATAACTTATCAAAGGATTTATAAAGCATTTAACTGAGTAATTTTTCCATATTTTCTCTTATTTCCATATCAACCATAGGGATAACACATATACATATATGAAGTATTGAAGGAGAATCCCAAGTGCTTAATTGTAAAGTTAAAATCTAGGTCATTTTTGTACTTGATTTCCACATATTACATGATTTAAAAACAAGCCAACACATATGGGATAACTACATCAGTCTGAGGCCCTCTTCAGAGTATATTCTATGTAGGAAACACCCACTAACAAAGGGGTATTTGGTGTGAGATTAACACCATGTGCCCACTAACCATTTTTTCCCCAATATCACCATGAAGATGAAGAACTAGGGTTTTGACATTTCATGAGTGATATTATATGACCTAGATCTGAATTCACTAGAGTAAAGGCAGAGACAAACCCAAAAGCATCTAAGTGGTTGCATCCTTTTCTAGTAGGTATTATATACAAGACACTTGCTATGAAACTAGATAGTAGTATTGATGCAACCATCCTAGGTTGACGTTAGTGTCCACAAATATAGAGGCACTTAATCCATATTTTTGTGACTATTTTAAAATCATCTATTAGACTAAGTTTTGTCTGTTCATTATCTAGCATTGCAAAATAAAAGAACACTCATGAAAAAAAAACATGAAGTGATGATATTAAATATCAAAAGTTAATTAAATCAAATATACTTTAAAGAAAAGAAACTATGGAATGTAAAATCAAAATCCTATAAATTGAAATAAGAAAAATAAATTCTATAAATCCTAACACACTACACACACCTACAAGTATATCTAAGGAAAAAGAATAGTGAAAATTAATGGTGAAATTAAAAAATGAATATAAAAGGTAGAAATATCATAACATTCTACCTTCTACCTTAGGTTGAGTGGGACTTTGTTATATCTTTTCAATTGAAATAAAAATAATGAATCAAGAACTTTATGAATTATTTAGATTCTTATTCAATCCAAACTTTGTTCTAAAATTACATTTATTTTATCATACATCTTCTTCAAATAAGTGTTCAATTTAATTAAATATTTTTTATGAATGAGAATGTTATATTTATAATACAAGTTCTTTTAAAAAATTCTTCATTATTACTAACAACCTTAAAAATATAATTACAGTTGATTTCTTATTCTAGACTAACAACCTTACAACTTAGATTCTCACATTATTGGAATAATAGTAATACTTGTACCATTATAGGAGAGAAAATTGGAGATTACCATAGATCCACTATCCATTATGTTGTTGGAGAGAATCCAATGTGATTTATTTTGTTGGAGAGAATCAATTATGATTTTCATAAATTTGGTTTCCTTGTGATGTCTCTAACGTTTATTTATTTGAGATATTCATAGTAGTTTGATACTAGAAGTACCTTGTCTATTTCTATAAATGTATATTTTTTTGAAAATACTATAAATAAAAATTTACAACATTATTACAAAAACAACTTTGTAATATTTTTTAGATATTTATGTGCATTTATTCCTGACTATAAATCTTTGAAGATAGTTTCCTAATGGTCTCCAGACTTAGTGCTATATGAAAATAGATATCTAGTGTGTTCTCTACAACTCCATATCCAATCTTTTGTGGATTTATGGAGATAGTTTTGTATGGTACTCTAGAGCTAATATAGGACTTAAAAACCACCTACTATACATCTCCAAATTTACCTTTAAAACTAACCCTGATTCAATATTTTGAAACTCTAACTTTATTTTTTATATTGATGATTCATTTTAATCTTAATATATAATATTTGACATTTGTTTTTAAAAAATCATTAAAAATAGTCAAAAAATTAGATTAAAATTACTTCTAAAGAATAAACCAAATATATATCTTATATTTGACACTAAATAAATCACAAGCTCTTACAAATACATCAAATTCCACTTTAAAAATTAATTTATGGAAGAGAAAATGGTATTACTTATTGATATGAATGAGACATATTATGGTCTCATTAATGGTAGCACAAACACTTACACTTTTGTGAAAGATGGAATGGAGTAAATTTTAAATCCTATGAAGGATAAGAGAAAGGAAGTGGAAAACAGTCCAAGGATATTTATTATTTTGATAACACAATTCCTAAAAGAGGTAAACAAAAATTATGAGTGTTATTAATTCATTCCAAAGCATGAACACTTTTTTGGCATAGTAACATGATTAGAATAATCACTTACACACTAAGTTAAGGGATTGATTAGGGAAATTGAATATATTATTTCAAAAGATTTACTGGATGGGTTTTCTTCTAAATTCATTGAATGAATTTGATCCTAGGTTTGATTTTACCAAAAAATGGCATATAGTTTGACACCTAATGAGAATTCAGAGATGTAATGACAAGTTCATGATTTATTAGATAAAGGTTTGGTAAGAAACGTTTTGATCTCTATGAACTTCCAAAAATCTTAGTGCCTAGAAGAAGAGGTGATAGGAGGATGTGCACTGAATCTAGAGTCATAAAAATATAACAATTAAGTATAGATATTCATTGCAAAACATGGACAATTTGATGGATTTTTTAAGTGGACCACAATACTTCATGAAAATTGACTTAAAGAGTGGATATGACAAAATTTGGATAAGGTAATGTGATGAGTGGAATAGTACATTGAAAACATATGAAAGATTGGAAGAATATTTAGTCATACCATTTGGACTAAGTAACACACCAAGTACATTCTTGAGACTCGTGAATAAAGTGATAAAACCATTTTTGGGTGAGTTTATCATAGTTTATTTGTATGGCATATTGATTTTTAACAATATGGTTCTAGTAGTGTTAGTCCATATAAAAAGATGTGAATAGATGATGTGCACTAATTCAAGAGCCATATAAATTTTAAAAATAAGTATAAATTTCCACTACCACACATGGATGATTTTATGGAGTTGTTAAGTGGATCACAATACTTAAAAAAGATATCAACATGTATGTATAAGGGAATGTGATGAGTGGAATACTATATTAAAAACTTATGAAATATTGTAATAATATTTAGCCTTTCCATTTTTACTAAGTAACACACCATGTAAATTCTTAAAACACATGAATGAAGTGATAAAACCATTTCTATGTAAGTCTATCATAATGTATGTGTATGGAAAATTGATATTTGACATAATAGAGGGAGAACACTTAGTATAGTTTAGAAAAGTTTTACATTAATTATGAGATGAAAATTTGTTGGTAAATTTGAATAAATGTAGCTTCAAAAAGAAAGTTGTAGTAAACATGGGTTTTTTAATATCCCAAAAATGTTTGAAGATGATTCCAAAAAAGGTGAAAACTATATTTGAGTGATTTTCACCTAAACTAATGTTTAAAAAAAAAAGAATTCATGGAATTACCAATTTTTCTAATAATTTTGATGAGATGTGCATAATGAGAATGAATACGATGCTTAAGAATTGGTGGAAAAAAATATGGATCATAGAAGAGAAACATAGTTTTTTGCAATTGAATAAGAAAGTGACTTAATAGCCAATTTTGTCCTTTCTAATTTTTGGTAAGGTATTTTAGGTAGATTGAAATTTGAGTGGAAAAAAAATTAAAGTAGTGATAAGATGAAAATGAATGCATATTTTTTACTGTATTTAAAAAGTGAATGATGTGAAGAAGTATTTTATATACAATAAGGAGTTTTATGCCATTGTGTACATTGTAAAGAAGTGGACACTTTATTTATTTCTAGAAGAGTTTGTATTATATGCATACCATCAAGGACTAAAATTCATATATTTTTAATTAAATTTAAACCAAATGCATATGAAGTGTGTTGATTTCATACATAGTTTCTCATTATAATTGAAGTACTAAATTGGTAAGTAAATAGAGTTATAAAATCATTGATAAAAAGTTATTTCTATTTAATTTATATGCTAGTAGAATTCATGGAATTTGATTCTATGTAAGATATGTATAAAGGATATGAATACTTAAAAGATTCATGGAAAACATACACAACATTAGTGATTGGGAGTACCATTGTTGGATTATTTCGTGCATGATAGATTATTATTTTGAGAAGCATAATTGTGTATACCTAGAGGTTCAATTCATGAAATTTACATTAAGGATAAACATAGTGGAGGTTTATAAATTTATTTTTGTTGTAAAAAAACATATGTATATTTTTTGAGAATTAATTTTACTTAAAATGAGGAAGGATGTGTTTAAATATGTGATAATGTAGAGTTTCCTAGCTGTTAAATGGGACAAGTTAAAATATAGGGTTTTATCAACCTATTCATGTTCGAAAGAAACCATGGGAAGATATTAGTATGTATTTTTTTAGGATTTCCTAGAGAGAAAAAATGACATGATTCCATATTTGTAATTTTGGATATATTTTAAGATGAAACATTTTGTTGATTTCAAAAAGAGTAATGATGTGATACACATTAATAACTTGTTTTTTAAAGAAGTTTTAAGGATTTATAGATTATTGCACAACAAAATATGATATAGGGATGTGAAAATTTCTATAAAATTATATAATAACATTTGGAATAATTTTAATATGAAGTTATAGTTTAGTTTATTGTATCATCAATACATGGATGGATAGATGGAGGTAGTAAATAAAAGTCTTAGTAATCAATTTCAATGTTTGATTGAATAAAATATAGAAATGTGGGATCCAATTCTAGATAAAGTTAGTGTTGCTTATAAAATTTCAATATATAGTAGTGAAACATGACCATTTCAAATTATGTATTTTTCAAGTCCAATTTCTTTTTCATAATTTCATGACATCAAAGATAAACAAAATAAGAGTGATAAAACATAATATTTTTCTTAATATATGTACAACTTACATCAACATGTGTAGAAATATTGTGAGATAAGAACTAAGCAATACAAGTAGCACATACATGTCAAGATAATATAAGAGGAATATCAAGTGGTGTAATATTATTTTAGATAATAAAATTAATCTTAGGAGTAGTTATATGAGAGATTTTGTATCCTAGTCGTAGATGGAAAATTTATGTAGGAAGCTGAATAGTCTTCTTGGAATTTTAAGTAAATAGCCATTTATTTAGATATAAAATTGTAATCTCTTTTCATTAAATAAATTAAATATCCTTGGTTTTCACCAATATCCCATTTTTATTTATCATCCATAATTTGTGACCTGACATTGGTATCAAAGCATGTGTTTTGTTATTCTTCCTTTATTCAATTATCCTCCATTTTTTCATTTTAAACCAATAAAATTTCATTAAAAATTAAATTTATTCTTTCCTCCATTACTCTTAGTTATGTGGATTTATATTTAGTATCATCTAGGTAAACTAGTTTGTGTGGAAATAAATCTTCTTTATTAATTTTCGATTTGATATAAATGTTAGACCTCCTAAATGGTGTGTAGAAAGGTATTTTATGATGATATTTTATTCATCATTAACTATGTGAACATCTAGTAATGAATTTAAGTGTAATTATTTTTGTCTTGACCACCATGTATTCATCCTTGTGTGTGGCTTGACATCACTCAACAAAATAAAATAAGTGTCTTCGGCTTGCACTTTGCCTACTTTTGTATGATAGTGTAGGTTGTTCATAAATGTTGGAGTTAAGTTGACATCATCTCATTAAATATATTCCACTTCAACTTGTATTTTAATTTTCAAAGGCCACTTGGAGATAAAAGGTGGATACATTATTTATATATATATATATATATATATATATATATATATATATAATGTTTAAATCCATATTTTATTTTATGCCTTTTGAACTTAAAGCTTACATTCATTTTGGAGGATTATTTTATTGCTTTTAGAAACTAAAAAATTCCATTTTGGAGGATATTATCTAATAAATTAAGAGAAAGGTTTTGATTTTAACTTTTAATAGGTCATTTGTATTGGGCAAATCAAATTCAAATAAATTTATTTTTCAAAATCAAGTAGATTTTGAAAATTAATTAAAATTATGAAAAAAAACAAAATCATAGCATTTAGTATCAATAGTTCTTCTAGATTATGTTTGAAATTCATGTCATCATGATATAAGTACTAAAATTATATCTTAATATAACTACAACAAAATTTGTTGCATGGTCTCTATAAATGTTTAGGAAAAGAAGTAATATTTTTTTCATTTCCCCATTCCATTTTTTACCCATTTATGAATATCACTAGATGTAAACCCCAAAATCAAGAAGGATTCTCACTAAATTAATGTTTTAGATAGATCAAATCCTTTTTACATACTACCTAGAAACCATTTATGATTCTTATATCACGTGCTTTAATTTCTCTTTCTTGTACTACCAAGTATATATAAGGAATGAAGTTCTTCCATGTACCACCAATTATATAGGAAGTAATATCATATTGAAATGTTTATCTTATCAGTCAGGTGGTATATAAAAAAGGGAATGAACCATTCGATCTCTCTATATATAAAACATGCATTCAATATAAATTATTGTTAACACAACTCTTACCAAGAAATATTCCTAATTATAATGATCAAGATAGGTGGAGAATACACTCATCATAAACTATTAGTGATTAAACATATGTGATGGGGATGAACAACCTATTCGACCTAAATAACTGAAGGAGAAACCATCTTGGAAGTAAAATAATTCAAAAGCATTGGATTTGATGAGAACTTATATTATTGTAAAGTTTTTTCATTTTATACATGAGTGTAACACTCCTTGGAAATCATTTCAAAAATTTAAGGATCGGTATGGTTATCACATTGAATTTGAGTTCATACAATTGCAGCTAAAAATATTAAATCTTGCATTGAAAAATGGTGATGTCATGAGTTTGGGTTCTTAAATTTGTGCATTCAAACATGATGTTAATGTTTCTAGTTTAAAAATTGATGTGTACATGAGTTCCTTCATAAGATCTCTTCTCCCTATATAACCAACCTACTTGGAGTCTTTGAAATCAAGCAATCTATTGAATCTTCTCACCTTTTATGACACAACAAAAGCAATATGAATTGAAATGATATAGGAGAACACATACCAATAAGATATTAACTTGGCCCAATGATCAATAAACATGTAAATAAACTAACACCATATAAATTAATGAGTCCCATACCAAAATTAGGTGTCTAAACCAAGTTGAATTCTATTTAAAATTTTAATTATTTTTTAAGATTTATACTTAAGTATATATATTCCATCTCTATGATATCCAAATTACATTTCAATAACCTATCTCTTTTGTAGTTTAGTAATAATAATAAGTCAAGGGAACCTATAAAGTGCATACACACCTCTATGTGATGTTACTAGTTGAGACAAAAATTATGTGAACACATCAACCCTAAGAATTTTAATTCCCTTTATGCTAAATCAATGTGTTGAACCACTACAATGTGTTTAATTTTTGTTTTAAAAACTCAAATGTGTTGTCTTGGCATAATGAACTAGAATGACGCACCATTAATAATGAAAATAATTCTTTAATTAATAGGGTGAGATCCCCTAATCATATGGATGGTGTGAAAATTCCACACTCTACACATTATTGTTTAACTAGGAATTAAACCTGTGATATATTGGTCACAAACACAACCACACACTATTAAGGCACAATACTAAGGGTTAAATGTGTTGAGTTGTTTAAAAGATTATTTCTAATTATTTAGTTGTATAATAATTTTGTTTGTCCTTGTTTTATTTTCTTGTATAAGATATCATAAACTAGGTTAATATGGAGAATATATGTGTAATGGTGCCTAATCTTACTAGATTGTGTACATTTATAAAAAATGTATATTAAAAAGTACTTGAACCATTAATAGTGTCATGGTTTATGAGCAAGGTCATTTGTGGTTTTTCAACAAGCTAATTATTGTTTTTAAACTTAGACAAAGGGCAACCAAATTTCATGGACCATTTTCCTTGATGATATAAAGATCCACATGTCAAAGGGAAAAAAACCAATGGATCATAATTTATTTGGCATATGTTGGAGTTTAAAGCATATTTTTTCTCAAAACTATTGTTTTGATAGTAATGAAATGGTGCAACTAGATTGAGGTTGTATATCCTCTATTAAAATAACATTTGGGAATAATGTGATGGGTTAATTAATGAGTGTGTAACCATTCTATAATATAAACTAGATGAAAAATCCAAGATGAACACATCGATATGGATATCTATCAACATTTTAAGATGTATGTAATAATTAATTACATTTTATAATTGATTGTTTAACTTATTTTAATTCAAGTTAATCCAATTAACTGATTTAAGATATTGACATGGGAATATAGTAAAAACCTCAAGTTATAAATTTGATAAATATAAAATTTATATAATAAAAAAATATTAAATTGACCACTAGATGTACAACCTACATCAAAATTAATTAAGTCTAATTTTATAGGCTAACTATGACTAGAAACTAATTGAGAAGACCTATGAATTATGTCATGTCCCAATAAGGAATTTAAAAGTTGCATTGAGATAAGTTCATATAACAATAGCATGATCCCGTTATATCTTTATTTTTTTACTATGACCACATTTTGGTTGATTATGTGCCTAAGTTTTTTGATAAGGTTGTGTGTGATTATCTGCAAGTCTTATAATTAATTTTGTGGCCTAATTTATTGTATGTAGGACCTATAAAAGATAATCCCTAGCCCTTACACAATAAATAAGATGCAAAATTTAAAATGGGGGAATAGGACAAGGGGAATAGTTGAGCTACCCTAAAAACCATGCTTATTTTGAGTTGTGCCTATTTATCACAAATGGGATTCAAGTCGATTTTGTTCTCCCTCCTAGGATAAGTGTGTGATCCATGATTGTGAAACTATATGATTAGAGATAGAATATTGATTCATATTATTGATAATGGATGCCCTTGATGTATAATAAAAGATATTTTGACTTAGCCTATGACTATTTTGATATAACAAAATTGATCTTTGAAGAAATAGTATTCTTTTGATCAATGTGTAGTAATTTAAAATCAATTTTCTAGATGGTTCGAGTGAGTTCCTTAATGTGACTTTATAGGGTAATATTAAAAATATTTTCACTAAATAACTTTATAAAAGTCATGGGAAATCCATTGTGAAATGTCTGAAATTTGAAAATTTACTATTGGAGCATGGCGGATAGGGTCACACTAGTGGACAACGTCATAGTGCATTCTTATTTGCTTAGTGTGAATTTGGCCCAAAATCCCATAAACTAATGAGACATGGATTATATGAGTCTATAATTTGAATATGGATAAATTTATATAAAATAGGGATGTATTATCAGATATCTCACCAAGATCATATATGGAATGCCAAATGCACTGATGCTTGAACAATGCAAAAATGTAAAGTGACCAAGAAGTTGTAAGAGAGAAACCAAAAGTGTAATAATGAAAATAATCCATGTATTGAAATGTATAAAATGAGTACAAGTAGGATAAATGGAAAATAACTGCCCCTAAAATAGTGGCGATAGAGCTTATAATAGGCATGTAACTCCCACCAATTAGCTAAAAATGATAGTCAAGTGTATTTCACTATGACACATGACACCTAAACAAGGTAAATCACATGTGTAATAATAACCCAAATAAGAAAAATAAATAAATTCCTACACTAACACCCCCCTTAAGCATAACCTAGGTAGATAGAGGAAATGGGTCCTGACAACAAGACTTGATGAGGTACTCGTGTACAAAAAACACTCATAAAGTGGAGAAAAGTAGAAATATTGTAAGAAAAAACTTCCCCTCCCCCCCACAGAGAGAGAGAGAGAGAGAGAGAGAGAGAGAGAGAGAGAGAGAGAGAGAGAGAGAGAGAGAGAGAGAGAGAGTAAAGACCTAGATGGACCTATTGAAGATGATGTTAAAGCAGTCTACACTCCAAGTACACCTCACAAGATGACCAATGTCAATGATGAGATCCTCTATCTGAAGACTATAAAATATGCATCTACATCAAATAGTGTTTTTTCCTTTTGATAAAGGAATAACACGAGGTGTGTATTAAAAGTCTATCCATTCCATAGAGGATGAATGCATCCATACAAAGATATCTGAAGGAGGTCCAATAAAGAGGAATGACATATGTCTAACAAGATCATTCACAAGAATTGGATGTAATGCCACTGAAGTGAACTTATTAAAATAAGGAAATGAAACACTTGTTAGAATAATGTCCATATGAAGAGGAGAGATCAAATCAACAACTATTGAGACTGAAGAAGAAACTCCAAATGAAGCACATAGATATTCAATATGAATATCCATAGGTACATATGAGTCATCGAAGATTTTAATTGGTGTACTTGAACTAAAAATAGTAGAGTCCTCTAAAGTACAATACTATGAAGGATTTAAAAGAACAACATGTTGAATAGGGACAAAATTAGAATCTATAATTGGAAAACTGAGGTCATATAGAATCTCATCTTGTAGTGGTGGATTGACAAAGGGAAGATCACAATCCACTGTGAATGTGTCATCACAAAAAATAAGAGTAGGAGGAGGCAGTAAAATAGTCTCTAAAGATATGATAAGAAGCATATAAGGTGTGATGTAAATCTCACTAGGATATCTAAAAAGATACTATAAGATGCTCCAAATAATGTAGGGATATGTTGTATGCTCCACATGACATTGAATATTCATGGAAACATGTAACAATAGGGTACCAAGAACCTTGTCATAAGTGTTAGTCCACTTATTATACTAAATTGAGTTGGAAATGGCAGGAATTTGTCCATATATGAATAGAGTATGATTCTTTATTATGAGCAAGCATTCTATGTATGCAAGCCAATAAGCATAGTTATTCTTTCTAAGAAGAACCATGAGTATAGAATCAACTCTCCTCATTAGCTAGTCTATCTCAAGTGGAGTCATGATGATTGAGGGAAGATACCAAAGAAGTGTAATTATAAAAAAACTACACAAGTGACAATGCATGCTCAGTAATGGATGTCAAGATATTTTAACAATGCATCCAATAATATAAGAGCAATCTATGAAAATAACACCAAAGTGGCACACAAGTTAAAAACATTAAGTGTGCACACAAATTATAGATTAAGGCCCACAACAACCCTTTCAAGATAATTAGAAATGACCCCTTGAAAGTTTACAAGTATAATGCATGCTAAATATGAGGACATTAGACTCAATTGACAATGCATCTAAATAGGAAAGAGCAAATAGTGCACAAGTGCCAATGCACATCTTAGTGAATGAACATCAAAAAAAGCTAACAATGTGTCTAAATTAAAGTAATCAATACAAAACATGACACTACATAGGCACACAAAAAAATGAACAAACAAAGAGAGAAGGAAAAAATGTTTGGTTTGCTGATGAATGTGTTTGGTCTCCTATCTAATCGAGCCGCACCCTCATTATTCAATAGGAAAATATATGAAAGAATTAAAAAAAGACCAAATAATAATGTTTGCCCATAATAATATCCCAATAATATTGTTTTATAAAAAAATAATAAAAAATTACTCCCTTAATATATTGTTTTTATATTAAAAAAATAATAATAAAATGTCCACCTTAATACAGTCCCCAAATAAAAACATTATCCTTTCCACCTTTAAAATTTCTCATATGCAAATTAAATCCACCTTCTACCCAAATCATTATAATAGAATGTTATAATATCAATATATGATTAATATTAAAATATAAAGTAAACCTTTTTTTAAGAAAGCTAGCCAGTGCCAACAAAAGCACAATTTTGAATGGTTATTTGTAAAAACCACGTATTGAAACAATAAAGGTTTTGAGTCTAAATAAAGATTTTACCACTAATTTGAAATTGTGAGGGTGGTGAGAAAGATGGAATCTATGTAGAGGATGTGGCATCAATCATTGAAGACTGATGGAGGACATCCATCTGGAGGATTGTAGTTATGGCATGGCCGCAAAGAGCATAATCAAACTACAACTATGAATGGTCATTTCCAATCTAGGTGGAGTCTTTGAGAGAATTCACATGACAAGAATGGTGAAAACAAGCAGCTATTGAAGACCAAATAATGATCCCAAATTGAATGGTGATGCTTTAACCAAGTAATATGGTGATGCAAGTCATTCTAGGCCATGAGAAGTGAGAAGTGGACATTACAAGATTTTCCTTCTTTGATGTTGACCAACCAACTTGTGTATCTTCTATAATGGAAAAAAAGATCCTTCTTTGGATTGGAAGGCAAGTTGGTAAAAAAAAAAGGATTCATCCTTGATACATAAATAATTTTGGATGTTGCACTCTATTTGATGCTCCCATAGGCTTGTTTCTATATATAACTATGTGAAAAATGAGCTTGAGGTGATTGACATTGTGTCTCCTCTAAAGTACATAAACTACTCTTGAGCTCACTCCATATAAAATCCTCAATGTTTCATCTTAATTAATAGATAAATAGACGAATAACTAAACAAAAGAATAAATACCATAGATGAAATTTTTTAATGAGTTGATATCAATGGAACAAAATTTCCAACTCAATGCATAATTTTTTTTTGTCTTGATACATAAACCAAACAGAATGGTGATAGAAGATACTTAAGCAATCGCCATGAACTAAATACCATGAAACAAAATAAAACCTTTTATGTAGAAAAATATTCTGGTAATATAATTTAAAACAAGCTTTTCAAATTAAAAAACTTGTAATCTCATAATAAATTCAAATAACACACAAAACTAGACAAGTGATTTACCAAACCCAGTGCTCAGATACCATGTCAAAGATCTTGCTAAGATCATAAATGGAATATAAAATGTAATGACACATGAATAAAGAAAAAATGAAAAATAAATTCCCCTAGAATAGTGGTGATAGAGATAGAATAGGCATGTAACCCCCACCAACTAGTTAAAAATGATAGTCAATTGTAACTCTCTATGAAACATGATACTTAAGCAAGCTAAACCACATGTGTATGAATAAAATGAATAAAATAAATAAATGGAACATAAAGTCCTAAACTAACATGTATGCATGAAATTTTTAGTGTTTTCAAGACAACGAAGGCTCCCAAAAAAATTACAAGTTAATGAAATAATAAATAGACCAAACATGGTAAGGATCTAAAGAATAAATATTGTTAAATACTTAATGATTAAATTTGAGTGTCAACATCAAAATGATGAGTTCTAATTACTTGATTGTTATCATATTTCATTCCTTATGCATTGGCATTATATAAATAGTATTTTGTCTAAGATAAAACTAAAATATCTGAAACTATTAAATTCATTTATTTAGGTTTCTCCCACCTATTAAATGAAGCTCAACAAAACCATGTTCATTTGAAAGCTTATTTTTCACCTTTAAAATTAAATAAGTCTTCTCTAAAAAAAATATCCCAAAATGAATAAGACAAATAAGGTAAGAGATAGATACCAATTGGTGAGCAAGGTCCAATAGATGAGAAGCTATTTGAGGATGTGTCACCAAAATAATGAACACATTTTCTATTAAAAGTTGACAAAAATTTTACTGATTAAAAATATATTTATACCTAATTATAATGCATTAATATAAAATCTTAAACATGTACATAAAATATTTTATTATTGTTAGGACATTATATTTTAACCTCAAATATATCAATTTAAAATTTGCATGAATTAGTGCTAATATTGGGTTCAATGTGATTTAAATTTTTAGGGGATTATGAAGTCTAAAACCCTAGGTTATTAAACAACTAGAATATTAAATCATGTGATAAATATGCAATAAATATAACCACTAATTTATAAAATAATTAAACTAATATAATTATTTTAAAAATAGTAATGAAACACACAAGTATGTACTTAGCTAGAAACTGACTGATAAGGATGAAATGGAGGATAGAAAATAGTGAAGAAACTTATCAAATTGTTGTAAACTAGAAACATGTCTTATAACTCCTCATAGAAAGTATCTTAGTTACGTAGAAACCAGTGTACTTTTTATCATTCTAGTGTCCTCTTGATATATATGATGTTAACTTATAGGAATATCCTCACCTAGATCTAAGATTCAAGTCACTATGTGTAAGAACTCAACTTCATTATTTATGCTTTGTTTTTTACTGATTTAGGAGAAAACCTTAGACTCCATGTCAGTAATATATTTAAGGAACACAAGTAGCAAAAGTGTGATGTTTTTTGGGAGGCTGGACATCCTCAATACCCAATTATGTTGATATTTGACTACATACCTATACCTTGAAAGGGGACCAAGACTAATGTAGTTCTCCCAATCTAAATGCTAGTACAAGTGTAAGTGAATGCCCATATGAGTGTTGAATTGAGTGATTTGAGTGAGGCTTGAAACTATAAATTTTATTAATCTAAGCTTAGAATTATTTTAGATAGTTATATGTATAAGTAGGGTAGAATAGGGATCAATGACCCTAATTTTCACAACTTATTTATGAGTTTTTTTGTGTATAATGCATCTGATTTCTATCTAGTGGGTAAAGGGATAAAAGTCATGTATATATACTAACCTAGTACGTGTTTGAATGTTATTTGAGTCTAGGATGACCCTAAGGATCCTTTATAACTAGAATTATGTCTGTTGAGGTTTAAAATAGGTAAAGGGACACTAGCATGATTCCTTGGTCACTAGCACAGTGTGTTAGTGTCCAAAGGGTCGTGCTAGTGTCCAAGTAGCAAAACCTAGGTCACTAGGGGCTTAAATGCCTAGGGGAATGTCTAGGATTACTTTTGGAATGTTTAGAGATGGGTTATACTGACATAAAAGTTGGATAAGGATCAAAAGATGCCTTCAGATAGGTTTAGGGCTAAGCTAGGGATAGGGTGGTATTGAATGACGGTCATTACACTTGAATGACATTTTATATAGGTATATTTTCTCCACCTTTATCCAATAAATTCATAAAATTAAAATGACTAGGATAAAAGAAAAAGAAACATACTTGGACTTAGTTGTGAGGCAAAGTTTGTGAATCTAGGTCTATGTTTACAAAGCATGCACTATTATGTTTCCAGTAAATTAACAATGGATGAATCAATCCTTAATTAATGTAAAAATTAAAGACAAAACTAAGTAAAGAGATAAGATAAAGATGAAAATAATGAATACACCTTGTTAGGTATGTGAATCAATACAAAAACTTAAAGAAATCTTATGTGTTTGTATCTGGTGATCAAATTAGTGAATAACTTGAAGTGAGGTAATGGCTTTCTCAATCTCCATGTGTGGGTGGATGAAGAACTCAATATGATTTTTACTCCATCATTCCCCCCCTATTCAGTGGATCATAAACTATGAATAAGTTGTATTGGATTGATGTCTTGTCTAACCCTCGTATGTAGGTGGCTCAAGAACTCAATTAGACCATGACTACAACATTACCCACCCATGTGAAGTATATGCATCTATGATTGAAATTGTATGATGTAATTAAAGTTATGAGATATAACTAAAATTGTGTAGGATGGTTTTGGGGCCACTTGGAAACTATGGAATGAAAATGGCTTAGGGCCACTCAAGCACTTGGGTATGTATCTTAAGGACTATGCAAAAATGAAAACTACTAGAGATATAATAAGAAATCAATATATTATGAAATCTTGTGTAAATGGTGTCTGAAGTATATAACATGGATAACGACATAAAGTTTTCCATTCCATCTAATCAACTAGTGGAAAAGTGAGCATATAAAAATAATGTGCCGTATACATGCCCCTAATTCTAATATCTATGCATATGGATTCTGGATTAAATTATAGAAATATCTATGTGAAAATATTTAAAATTTAAATGTCAGTGATCATGATGTGCATGATACCCCTAATCTAATTAAATTGGTATGATTCGATGCAAAATTGAGCATAATTGATAATTTGTGACTAATAATCTACAAACCTAAACTATAACTATTATACCTTTCTAGCCAATCTAGATTTTTCTTTTTTTGGGTCTACAAGATAATAGCTCAATCCCTTGGATAGTAACACACTATGATAGTTACCTTTATGTCATGATGGTGTCTTTTTGTGTTTTTTTTTATGAAAATCAAAACTGATGTCTTACTATTTTTCACTACAATTTCCTGATTTTGAGCTCTATAATTTGTGTCTATGTGCTAAATCTTTTTTTATGAGTGCACTGAGATGGCCTGATCTCTATAAAAAACCCATGTGAATGCCCCCTTCTTTTAATAGGAGTTATTTAACCTATGCAATAACTATCCTCAAAATAAAAGCTTTACATCATGTGTGTTAGATTGAAAATATATGATATCTATGTAATAAACCAATTTAATGTGCATACATGACATCATAATGTAAAATAATCTAATCATAAGTTGGTAATATATGATATAAGTTAGATCTAGCATTCACAAGGATATCAAGATATATATAACAATGTAAGCATGTATATGAATAATAAATATGAGCATAATCTATGTAAACTACTTAGGGGGATGGGGCATGATTCCATCAAAACATCAAATAAGTAAATTGAGATACACGTGAGCCCTAATGGCATGAAAAACTAGATGTGAAAGTAACAAGTAAGATACATGTGTCATAGCCATGATGCATACATGAAATCATACATATAAACATATGAGGCACACAAAGTAGGACAAGGGGACACAATACAAGGGGCATGGGAACATGTCACTAAGTATGATTAAGAAACACATACAAGGACATGTTCAAATGTACATATATACAAAGAGAAAACAAGTTTGGCTTAGATCCATAGAAAAGGACATGCTCAAATGTCCACATACATAATCAATAAAGCACATAAAATGACATGAGCACATGTCTAAAAGATAAATAAAATGAAAATAAGTGGATTAGATCCTTGGAATAATGACATATTTAAATGCCCTAAACTAGATATAGAAGCAAAGAGACACAATCAAATGTAAACTAGTAAGTTATATATGAAAGTATGCATAACCATTGGTTCATTTAATTTTAGTTTGAGTTGTACAACTTGAGTATAGGAAACCTTATCACTTATGTTGATTGAAAATTATGTCAAAAGTATATCTATGAATGGATTACATGTTGTGATGGACTGATTATGAAGATGATAGAACCATTGTATTGTATATTCCTTTAAAATACTATGGAACAATCTAGTGAGGATTCAATCATTAGACACATAGTCCAAACATGTTGCATTAAAAGTTCATAGATGATACTTTAGGTCACCCTTACCATCATAAAAATTAAGCTTGGGTGCCACAAATCTGGATGGCAAATGAGTTTTCATTATATGTTATGCCAAATTTTTATGTAAAATATCATGATAATTTAAATAATGAGATGGGCTAGTGGCACCCTACTCAAGATGTAACACTTTGACCTCCATAAAATGGATCTCATTCATGAGGTATTTTACATCAAGAGAGCAAGAAAATGTATGATCCATAAGAGGTTCTACCACTAGTGAACGTCATTAGGCTATAACTGGTTGTTTTAGAATTTGATTTTTCCCCATAGTAGGTGTAATAGTAATAACATATGTGGGGTTAGAATATTGACCAAGGGATGTGTTCTTGATTTCTAATATAGATAAAAAAAATTACATAATCATGTGGCTATTCCTAAAGTCTATCTCATAAACTCTATAAAATATCATCATCATTGACTATAAGATTATCATTATGGAGTGGGGAAAGGGTGTCCTAAGTCACATCTTGTGTATCATTATGTTCTTGATTGTATTACTCATGTTCAGATGTATTCTCATTGAAGCCCACATAATCAGGGTGTGAAGGATCCATTATAGGCTTTGTGATTATCTTTTATCCATGGTATAAGATCAAATAGAAGGAATATGAATATGCTCAATAGGATTTTCACTGATCCTATCACTTCTTCTTACAAGAAAAGATATAACTTTTTTAGATGGCATATAGCAGACAAAATGAAATAGCTCTACTAAAACTGAATATATGAAATTTAAAAATCCTAACACAACCAGAAGAAATAAAAAATAGAAGGATACAAACAATAGTAGCATCTAGGGCTAGCATTCAAGTAGTATTAAAAGTAAGTTGGGTTCACTAAATGATTTTAATTTTTAGGGGATTATGGAATCTAAAGCCCTATGTTACTAAAGGGACAAATCATTAAATCAAGGGAAATACATGTAATAAATACAACTATTGATTTGTATAATAATTGACCTAATATGAATATTTTAAAAATAATAATAAATCACAAAAGTATGTACTTAACTATAAATTTGATGCTAATGATGAATAGGAGGTTAGAAACTAGTGAAGAAACTGATCAGAGTGTTGTAAACTTTAAACAAGGCTCATAACTCCTCCTAAATAGTATCATGGTTCCCTAGATAGTAGTGCACCATGTCAGTGTCCTCTTGTTTTGTTAATGTTTTCTTCATGGAAACTATGTGAACATTTAGGAATAACCTATATTGTGTTTGAGATGTCTTTTCCCATGTGTATGAACTTTGTTTCATTATCCATGACCTATTTTTGATTGATTTAGGAGCAAAACCTAGACCTCTATGTTATTAGGGTATTAGATGAACACAATTATCAAAAGTGTGATGTTATATAGGTAGGTCAAACATCCTCAACACTCCATTGTGATGATATTTGCCTACATACTAATACCTCGATAGGATATCAAGCTTGTTGTAGTTCTCCCAATCTAAGTGTTAGTGAAAGTGTAAGTGAATGCTTATATGAGTATCAACTTGAATTATTTGATTAAGGATGGAGAATAAAAATTTGAGTAATATGAGCTTAGGATTGTTGTAGATGTTTCTATGCAAAATTAGTAAAAAATAGGGATCAATGACCTTGATTTGCATAAAATATTTATGAGCTTATTTGGGTATATTGAATCTGATTTCTATCAAGTGGGTAAAGGGATAAAAGTGGTGTATATATACTGATCTGATGTTTATGAGGATGTGAAATAGGTATATTACAACCTTAATCAGCCTTGATAATTATAAATATGTTCATTAGGGTTGAAAAGAGGTAAGGGACACTAGTATAGTTCCTTGGTCACTAGTGTAGTGTGTTATTGTCCAAAGGTCGACACTAATGTCCAAGTGGTAGAACCTAGGCCACTAGGGGCTTGGATGCCTAGGGTGAGGTCTAAGACTAATTTTAGAATGTTTAGATATGTGTTATACCTTCACAAAAGGTGGATAAGGATCAAAATATTCCCTAAGATAGGTCTAGGTATAAGGTGGTCTCGAGCGACACTCATTGCTCTCAAGTGACATTTTATTTCACTACACAATGATATAGATTTATATATTAATTTTCCAATAAAATATTTCATTTCACTTACAATGAAAATTTAAAATCCCATCAAATTAAAACTTCAATGTGTAAAAAATTTCTAAACACCTTGTCATATTCCTAATATTTAATGTGTAATTATACATCCACTTTGCCTTGATTTTTAAGTCACAAATATATGTACTATTCCAAATCATCAAATCTAAACATCTTATATCCGTTACTCCTTGTACCAATCCAATAGTTGTACCTACATAATTGAACATAGACATAAGGCTCACAAAATTCTTTAATGCAATATTAAAACAATTATAATAAAAAATAATTCCTCTTATGAACATAGAGGTAAGGCTCATCAAATTCTTTAATTAAATATGAAAATAATTGAAAATAAAATTATAATAAAAAACTAATTCTTCTTTGAAATCCAATTAAGTAAATAAAACTAAATCCAAATTAAATTAAATGAATGAATGGGATGCAAGTCCATAAAACATAAGAGTTGTGAAACTTGAATCTTAGGTTGCCTATATAAATAAAACTTATTATGTGTTTTTATTCCCATACCGCTCTTCCTAGTAAAATTTTCAATAATTTTCAAGCCATTTTCTGAACCACATCAACCAAATACAATCTAAATTTTGTATTAATAAAACAACACATTTATCTGGTAACTAAACAATAGAATAACTCCATAATTTATAGTATTTTAATCCAATTTCAATAACTTTTATAAATTTTCATTTTATTTGAAATAACTTGTTTATATGTGTGTGTTTGTGCACATATAATGATGAATGAGTATCATGATGTAATAAATTATAATCATTTAAATATGTTTAACTATAGATTTGATAGGTTTATCAGGTTTGTGGGCTATGTCCATCTCAGTTTAAGTTCTCAAAACCCCATGATTTGATCAAAGTCTGTAGTTTGCCATTTTTCCACCAAAATGGGAATTTTTTTAAAAAATAATTGCTTATAAAGAGTTTTAAAGGTTGTTATAGGTTTTAAAAGGTTTGAAACTTATATAAAGTGTCTTTAAGGTTTATTTACATGTTATAAATTTATTAAACTATATATTAAACCATGATAAGAATATATACAATGCAGGAAAAGGACTAAGGTAGGCATGTTTTGACAAGTCACAAGGTGGATGAAAAATTTATTATTACATGTAGCCAAAGGAAACCAAATAAATACATTAATTAATGATGTGATAAAATCAAACCATTGGAAGAGGGAATAAGGAAAGAAACAAAGGAAAATATAAAGTCTGGATATGTAGGCTATGTGAGGATAGTTAGGTGTGGTTGGAAGTCTTTAGGATTGTATGGAGATTAATCGTGGGCTGCATGGTTTCTATATATCAATTTGAAGAACATTTGATTAAATAAGATTTTATGATGATCTTGTTTTAATCTTAGGATATTTAAATATGTGAGTGCATGATATAACTATTATTTGATCCTATTTCATATATTTATAATAGTTATAAGGGTTATAGAGGTCTAAAAAAGAAATTGTGGTGACACAATGAAGATAAAAAATATTTTATCACGATTTTAAAGATTTTTAAAGGAATAAATTAAATTATCAGATCAATAAAATGTTCTATAAATTTAAATCCAATGTAATTAGGTTTTTAAATCCCTTAACACTCAAAATATCTTAGAAATAGTGCTCTCGGCCTCCTATAGAAACTTGGGATTTCAAGAGGGCTAAAAATATCATAACTCAAAATTTATACATAAAAATTGATTTAAATTTTGTACAAACCATATGGATACCTATATCTCAAGTTATGACAAAAACCGGTCTGGATATTTGGGGTTTTAGTAGGGTTTAAGAACTGGTAATACCAAAATGTGTATAACTTCAAAAATCCAAAATAAACTCACTTGAAAACATTTATAACATTAAAACAGATATTTATTTAACTAATACAAGTAATTTTATAGTTTTAGGATCTGTACAAAGGAAAATATTAAGTTTTTAGTACCATAGACCTATAGGTTATTGCTAAAACCCTTATGCAATTGTCCTAAAAAGTAGAATATCTTAAAAAGGGTGATCAAAAAGTTTTTAAATTTGTGTATATGCATTTTAAAAATAATCCAATTTTTTTTAGCTTTTAAAATCCTTATATTAAGGACTGAGTCTTTATGCAAAACTTAAATAGTCCTAAAAAGGGCTCGAAAACATCTTTTTTTGATTTTCATGAGGTTTCAAGCCTTATAAAGTTTTGTAACTTGTTATTGAGAAATTTTGGTATTAAATTGAGTTTTTAAAGTCAATTCATTATATTTAAGTTTTATTTAAATTTCATAGTTACATAAAGAACAAGATCTGGACTATAAGACTATGTATAAGATTATATGTTGCTTTCTTGTTTGAAGATTGATAAGAACCATAGATTAAAGTTGTGTTTGAGATATAAATATATTAAAAGAGTTAAATTATATTATTATATCATTATAATTTTTATATAAATACAATATATACTGAATAAGGTTGTAGACCTAGTGAAGGTTATGTTTTTCTAGTAAACCCTTGTGGATGAACCCTGTTTACTGTATATTGGCATCAGAGGTAAGGAAATGATGAAAGCTCAGACTTTGGGTATTAAATAATCTTAATAACATCTAAAATTATTTTTAAAATATTCAATAATATTATTTTAAACAATAATTAAATCAAAAAAATTATTGGCATAGAAGGCTATAATGCCTAAAAAGAAAACCTAGAAGACCTAGTATAAAAGAGCTATAAGAGGTATACTTACATCAGATGGTATCATAGTTTAGGAAAATATCTTAGGAAGTGTGAAAAAAATAAATAAAAGAGTGAAAAACTATGTATATGATTTAATAAAATAAAATTTGAAAAGTTTTTTTAGTCCTATAGCATATTGAGGCTTAAGAAAGTGAAAAGAAGAGCAAAGTGAAACTCAGAGAGAAGGAATCTAAGGTGAAACAAACTTGGAGATGAAAACCAAGGTGAAATAGAATTATAGGTTCAAAATAATAATGAGAGACTTTGTGTGAGTCACAATATAAATAATTATAATATAAATAGAAGGACTACAGAGAAAGAAGAACCAAATGAAGACAAAGAATGAGGTTTGAAAACAAGAGGATTTAAAAAAAAATAGATGAGTTGCAATAGGTTTTAGTAGGTCTAATGCTACATTTTAAAGAGTGGAATAATTACATATTATTCATAAAAATGAATCATATGGTCAAGTGGACAATTATGTAGATTATGGAAAGGAGAAACAGGTAGCAAGAAATCAAAAATTGGAAAAAGATGATAAGGGTGATATAAATGCAACTTAAGACAAAATTAGAGAGGCAATAAGGCCTCTATTTTTTTATTCCAACAATATGTCTGAATGTATGAATATAGGTATGTAATTAGATGAAAAAAGGGCTCAATTTATGGTCTCAAAGATTGAAAATAATGAGGACAAGTTGATAATGAGCCATAGACAATTGGTTGCATAAGTACAACCTATGAGACAAGATGAAATAATGATTTTTAGCTAAGAATATGAAATTAAAATTAAGAGACATGAAGGTGAGAAATACTAGGTACATAATGTGAAGGAAGAGACAAAATTTAGGTTGTATGATGATCATGAAACAATCAAGGTAAATGAATGACATGTGAATAAGGATAAACAGGTACATGAAGAGGAGAAATATGTCTTGAAGTACAATAAGAAATTAAGGTTTTTACATGACAAACCTTAAATAGATTTTCAAAATAATAAAGAGAAATATACATTCAAGTTGATAGGAAAGAGGAAAATCATCAAGACAGCAACCATGAAAAGTTGTAATTTGAAGAAGATGATGTAGAAGAGGAAGACTAGTTGATAAGCCTCATTTAAGGTTTGAAGGAGTATTTGAAGGAAGAAGTGTCCATAGAAAGGACAAAAGATTTAAAATATAATGATTTGTTTATCTATGTGAGTGTATAAAATTTAGAGGATCAAAAAATAACTAGAGCATGCCTTGAACAAGGAAGTAGTGGAGTATGATGAAAAGATACCTGAGTTGGTTCTTGGAAGGATAGAAATTTAAGAAGAAAAACAAGATAAAATAGTTGATAAATCAGATTGCAAGTTGGAAGGACAAGTATGGTTATAAGAGACACTTGATGATACCCAAAATTCTAAATATTTTATATATAATGATTTTTTAAGCTATGTATGTATATGTTTATACGTTGAAGAGATGAAAAACATAGAGAAAGAATCTCTTGAAAGAGCTCAAGCAAAGAGTATACAAGTTGTAAGAGAAGACATCCTCATTATGTAGGATAAAGCTACATAGAAGAATATGGAAGAAAAAAATGATCCATAAGAGAATATTATAGATACATATAATACTATATAATAATAAATAATAAGTGTGCAATTACAACATAATTTGAATAAAAGAAAAAAGAAATCAAAACTTCATTTGAGTAGGAGCTCAAATTTTCCCACCTAGGGAGTATGATGCAGGTGCATCATGATATAATCAATTATAATCATGTAAATATATAAAATTATGGATTTTATAGGTTTAGTGGGTCTATGCGGTGTGTATATGTCAGTTTGAGTTCTCAAAACCCTATGATTTTTTCCAAAGTCTTTAGTTTTCTATTTTCCTGCCAAAATGGGAAATTTAAAATTTTGAATTGCTTGTAAAAAGTTTTGAAGGTTGTGATAGGTTGAAAAAGGTTTGAACCTTATTTAAATCATGTTTAATGTATATTTATATTTTTAAAACTTATTCAACCATATATTAAACCATGATAAGGTATATGTAACACAAGATAAGGACTAAGTTAGGCATGTTTTGACAAATCACAAGGTAGTTGAGATATTTCTTACTACATGTAACCAAAAGAAAATAAATAAGGACATAAGTTAAAGATGTGATATTGACATTAAATGGTAATAGTCACTAAATAAATCAACAAAGGCAAATATCAACTTTGAATAAGTAGGTTTTTCCTAGAGGATAGGCAGGTGTGGTTGGAGGTCTCTAGGACTATATGGAGATTGACAATAGAGTGTAGGGTTTCAATATATTAGTTTGAAAAACATATGAATAAAGAATATTTTGTGATGATATTATTGAAATATCAAAATCTTTGAATATGTAATTTCATGATATAGCTCTTTTTTGACACTATTTCATATTTTTATGATGATTCTACGAATTATAGAGATTTGAAATAGAATATGTGGTAACATATTCAAGATAAAAGGTATTTTCTTATGATTTTAAAGATATTTAAAGGATTAAATTAAAATATAAGAGTAATATAATGTATTTAATAATCTAATATAAGTGTAATTATCTATTTAGAGTCCTTAAAACTTAGGGTATCTCAAAAATAGTGCTCTTGGTCTCCTACTAAAACCTAGGGTTTCAAGTGGGATAAAACATCATAACTCAAAATGTGGAGGATAATTTTTTGAATCATTTAAATTTTTTAAATGGTTTATGTATACATGTATCTCAATTTATGGAAAAAACATAGTTTGCATATTTAGTTTTTTAGTAGGGTTTAAGAACTAGCAGGGCTAAAATGCGTATTACTTCTAAAACCCAAAGTAAAATCACTTGAAACTTTTTATAATGGTATAATATATATTTTTGAAATAATTAAAATATTTTATCAACTTATTATATATATAATGGAATATATTGAGTTTTTAGTATTGCATACTTGTAGGTTACTATCAAACCCCTTGTGCAATAGTCCTAAAAGAGGAATATCTGGAAAATGACATATCAAAAATTTATGAAATTTTTTGGATGCATAATCATAGGTATGTTTAAACTAATACAGTTTTTATTAGTTATTTAAAATCCCTACACTAAAATATATTAAGTACCGAGTTTTTCTATAGACCTTAAATAGGCCTAAAAAGGGCTAGAAAACACATTTTTATGATTTTCATGAGGATTCAAGCCTTATAAAATTTTTTAACTTGTTATTGATAATGTGTAGTATTAAATTGAGTGTTTAAACTCAATTCATGATATTGAAGTCTATCTTATAGTTCATAGTTAGATAAAAAAAGAAGATGATGCCTAAAAGACTACGTATAAGAGTGTATGTTATTTTCTTGTTAATAAGAACCATTGATGAAAGTTGTGTTAGATATATAAAGAAAAAAATATTTAAATTATATTATTATATAATTAATAGTTTGATTATAAATACAAGATCTATTAAAGTAGGTTACAGACCTAATGAAGGCCAAGTTTTCCTAGTAAACCCTTGTGGAAGAAGCCTATTTATAGTAGATTGGCATCAAAGGTAAGGAAATGATGAAAGGTCAAAATTTGGTGATGGAATAACCCTGATAATATGAAAAATATTTTAATAAAAATCAATAGTATTAGTGTAAATAATAACTTAACCAATAAGGTTATTGACATATAAGGCTACAAATCTTAAAAAGAGACCTAGAAGACTTAGTGTAAGAGACCTAGAAGAGGTCTTCTTACAAAATATAAAATGTTTCATTCTAATTTGAATATGTTATTGTATAAATGTGTGTGTTTATGTGTCTATTGTTTATATCTCTTCTTAATTTAAAAAAATTAGCCTTTCACCAAATTTTAATCAATTTACTAGCGGTGTGTTTAGCTCAGACGTACTAAAATGGATCTCTTCTGATAAGGAGATCTATGCTGTTAAAAAGTGCTTAGAAAAGTTTATGCTGAAACTTCTGCACCTACCACATTTTGTTGTTGTAACTGACTGCACCAGATTTCTTACCTTTAGAGAAAAGGATCATGGTAGGAAAGATGGTCGTGGAAAGTATGTTAGGTGGCAAGCATTTTTTAATCAGTTCCATTTTTCAGTTGAGCATATTATATTAAAGAATAATGTAGTTGCAAATTGGCTTAGTAGGAATCCTCCAGCCACTTTAATGCATCAGCCTGCACTAGGATTTAATCTCACAAGAATACTCAACCAGGCGTTCGATTCCTTGAATCCCCTGGTTCAAGAACAGATTCTCAGAGAAGGCATGCATCCCCATTTTACGAGGATTTCTTATGCATCAGCCCAAGATTTACAGATGTCTATTGCAGTGACTATTCAAGCAAACCGCAGACAGAATACCAGAGTCATCACAATTGAAAGGCTGAACAGTGAATATCTGTATAACCAATTCACTGATTTGCTGAAACTCATCAATCTTCATAAATATCTTCTTGAAGATAAAGATCTTCATCTGCATCAATAAGATCCCACCACGCTGCTGCGTTGGAGGAGAAAACAGCTTTAACTGTGGGATTTTTACAGGAGCAGTTTGGAGCAATATGGCCGGGCTTACGGCAAATATAGCAAATGGGTTTGTTGGAGGCTGGACGAGGTGAATGTTGTTTCTTGAGGAAACGATGAGGAGGTGCATATGAATGCTTCTTGGGAAAGGAGTGACGCTTGTAACTTAGATGCCTGTGACGCTGCTTCTGCTGACGACGTGGTTGCACATAAGGTCTACAGCCAAAAGGGGCTGTTTCAGGGAAGAGTGGAGCAAGAGAGGCGGCTTGGTGCTTGCTAAGCTTCTGCATAGACTTAGTCTCAGAGACTAAAGTCATGATATTCTGCTGCGTAAAATCAATAACATCGGAGAGTGCAAGGTCTTCAATGGCAAGGCCTTTGAGATCAATGTAAGACAAAACATGATCGATGAGATTATAGGGCATAGCATGCAAAAATTTAAGTTTCACTTCGGTGGAGCCAGAACATTGGCTTTCATAAGCAAGCTTTCTGAATTGTTTAACAAAAGCCTCAAATTGTTTAAGATCACACAATTCCATTTTCATCAACCACTTCTTAGATTCTATCTGTCGGTTCCCGACAAGAGGAGCAAATTCATCAATTAGTAATCTATACAAAGCATTTAAAGAATCGGGTTGGTTATGTACACGGGCGTATTGCTGGGCTTTAGGGATACTATCCCACCAATGATTAGTAATTCCCCATAAGTATTTAACTGCAAAGCAAGTAGTACCAGCTTGATCAAGATGGGCTTGGACTGCAAGGACTCACATGGTATTACACCAGGTAGCGATTTCATTCATGGGATTCAGCAGGTCATCTATATTGAGGTACCATGGTTGCAGGTGAATATGAGTACGTTGCATAAGGGAATGACTGGGTGATTTTTTGACAGTTTTAAAAGAAGGGCCAAAAGATACTGAACAAAGAGGTCTCGAGGAGGACTCGGCCTTTTGGTCTTCTTTAGAGAGCCAGCTAAGACTATCATCTAAGCAGTCAAGCTTAGAATATACAGAATCTATTTTTTTTTTAATTTTAGTAATAGTGTCCTTGATAGACAACACATCTCTACATAAATCATCAAAATTCTTAGAGAAATGAGCATTGAATCGTGAAATATAATTTCTCTGCTTGAACTCATTGGATGGATTATCATAAGCAGTTGAAAAATAATGCAAAACTCCAGCAGCTTGTCTGTGGACACCCTTTGGCGGCGGCCATCTTCCACCTCTGTAGAGAGTAACTGTATCTTCTGTGAAAAATTCAAGACTGTCTTCTCTAGGAAGACTCATTAGTGTATGTGGCAAAATTTCTTTTTCTGGTAATAGAGGAAGCAAATTGGTCTGGTAAGTCTTTTTGGGCTGATAACAGAGAGTAAGCTCAATAAACTTAATCCTAGGTTTGAAAAAAAAAAGATAAGTAGAAGTATATATAAACTTAGAATTGACTAACTCTGATTGCTTATAAACATTAGAAGCCTTAAGAGCCGGTGGCTTGAACATACTGGTTTCTTTTTCAAGATCTGTTTCTGTAGTTTCAATGTCTGGATAGTCTGATATCTGATCAAGGATAAAAGGAGGTAACTCATACATTCCTTCAAGTTCAGACTCATTGACAAGTTCTACGGTAGATGTGGATGGTATTTTTCCAAATTCCATTGTGGGGAGATTTGGGTTCTGGAGTGCGAGAAATTTCTGGTCAGGGAAAAAAGGTATGCAGAGATAAAAGCGGCCTATGACAATATGGGTGAACGGCCTGTGACTCGATGCAATAACTTCCCAAAGAAATTTACAGAGCAGAGAACTCAAAAGATTTGATCCACGAAATAGGAAAATAATCACAACTTACAGTGAAAACTTGAACTGATTCTATTCTTGATCTTGTGGCTCTGATACCAATCTTTTTATCGCGTCAGTAGACGGTTCCTCTAAGCAAATCTTAGACAGATCTTTGATAGAAACCCACGGCAGTAGACGGGGGCCGCATGACTACGGCTTTAGTATTATACTTAAAAACTATTACAAACTTAATACAATATCCTTGTTCAATTTTTGATTCATAGGATCCTTCGAAAAGGGCAAGTGAAGAGCATACTCTTTTACAAGGCTACTAGACTTTACAAAGAAAAATTTTCAATGCAAAATTGTTCGATGATAATACTAAGGTGGAGAGGCTTATTTATAGCATTAGAGAGGTCTTGCCTGCTCGCTGGCAAGGCGGTGTCTATCTCTTCATGCTTTACAGCGCATGGCTACAGTGAGATACTATTGGACCCACCACTTGATTGATGAGTCGGTGACGGTGATGAAGGGACCATGGGTTGTGGGCCCAACATGTCTTCCGCTTCGTCGAATAAGTCATCTTTGGATATAGGCTGGAAAAGGTACCTTATCTGGAATGTGCTTTGTAGGTACCAATGTCAGCAACAGCCTGTATCACATGGCATATGGCACAGAGTGCAATGATAGTGGGATTTCCACTCAAGCTGTCAGCGAATTATTGCATGCACTACCGTGTCCTGGCTATGATTCTATTCCTCATGGATGTGATGGGGGCCATGTCTTGCTACCCATCGGTACAGATGTTCATTATGTGCCATTCTTATCCGAATACGCCACGTCCATAGTGGTCGTTTCAGCAAATCAGTGAATTGGTTATACAGATATTCACTGTTCAGCCTTTTAATTGTGATGACTCCGGTATTCTGTCTACGGTTTGCTTGAATAGTCACTACAGTAGACATCTGCAAATCTTGGGCTGCTGCATAAGAAATCCTCGTAAAATGGGGATGCATGCCTTCTCTGAGAATCTGTTCTTGAACCAGGGGATTCAAGGAATCGAACGCCTGGTTGAGTATTCTTGTGAGATTAAATCCTGGTGCAGGCTGATGCATTAAAGTGGCTGGAGGATTCCTACTAAGCCAATCTGCAACTACATTATTCTTTCCTATAATATGCTCAACTGAAAAATGGAACTAATTAAAAAATGATTGCCACCTAACATACTTTCCACGACCATCTTTCCTACCATGATCCTTTTCTCTAAAGGTAAGAAATATGGTGCAGTCAGTTACAACAACAAAATGTGGTAGGTGCAGAAGTTTCAGCATAAACTTTTCTAAGCACTTTTTAACAGCATAGATCTCCTTATCATAAGAGATCCATTTCAGTACGTCTGAGCTAAACACACCGCTAGCAAATTCACATACAAACTCAACATTATTTATAATACAAACAAGTACTCCTCCCCATGAGAGGTCTGAGGCATCGGTGTAGACTTTCATGTCTTGAGACTTTGGGATGTGCAGTTCTGGTAAGGCAGCAACTTTAGCCTTAATCTTCTGGACTGCTTCTGTATGCCTTTTTTCCCAACGGAAAGCATTCTTCTTCTGGAGAAGTTCTTGTAACAGAAATCTGTCTTCACCAGCGTTAGGATAAAAACTGTTTAAATAATTTAATAATCCCAAAAAAGCCTGCAACTTAGATTTATCTAGTTGCTCAGGGAAACCGCTAACCTTTTCTTTTATGTGTGGCTGGATCTGCAGTTTAGAATCTCGGATTACCATTCTGAGGAAGTTACATTCAGTTGTGCATAATTGAATTTTTGTATCAGAAAGAACTATTCCTGCGTCCGAAGCCATCTTGAAGAAAGTGGAGAGATGAGCAGCATGTTCTTCTAAAGAATTACTGAAAACTAAAATATCATCAATATACACACATAAAAACTGAGAAGTGCCTTCAAATATTTTGTCCATATGCGCCTGGTAATAGGTTGGTGCATTCATCAAGCCGAAAGGCATGACAGTCCATTGGAAGTGGCCGAAGGGGCAACTGAATGCTGTCTTGGCTCTGTCTTCTTCCTTGACTCTTATCTGATAGAAGCCAGATTTGCAGTCGAATTGTGAGAAGTATTTACAGGCTGCAACTTTCTCTAACAAGTAGCTCTTATCAGGAACGGGATATGGGTATGGTTCAGTAATTGCATTCAATGGTCGATAATTAATGACCATTTTCTTTTTTCCTCTCTTCTGTTCTGAATGCTTGTTTACCATAAAGGCATAACAGCAGTATGGAGAGGTAGATTTTTCGATGAAACCATTGGCTTCCAGATCTTTGATCTGTGCCTCCATATCATTGTAGTCCTGTGCTGGAATGGGAATTCTTTTCCCAATTTTCATGTGCTTGCCTTCAAGAATTTTAATCTCCATTTCAGGGATAGTCTTGGACCAAAACTGTTGCGGATTATCCGAACAGATAGAGGACTTGATCCTTTCACCAATTTCTATTATTTCAGCAGGGATTGTTTCAGGACTCTGAGTCATGGCACTAGGAAATTGTTCTGTGGCGTAAATGAGCCGGGGTATTCTGAGCCTTTCATTTTCTATGGTGAACATTATGCTTTTAGCAGTGGCACCATAGGGCGTATACCTATCTATGAACGATCCTCCTAAAAGGATGTCTATTGGCATCTTCTCTAATGCAAAGAAATCACAATGGAAGATTTTATTTTGGATTCTCAGGGGCTGCTGGTGTTTATACTTATTGCAGGTGAAACTATTCCCCTGGATATCTATGCTCTTGTAAGCAAGTCTCTCATCTAGTGTCTCCCAATCACTAATGAGTTGTGGTTTAGCAAAAGACAAAGAAGCACCTGTGTCTACTTGTGAATCTACATATCTGCCATTAATTTCTAATGTGAAAAATTGTGCAAAGTGACCATTAATCAAATGGTTCAGATAGGCAGGCTGTGGTAGTTTCAGTGAAGGAATGCTAGTACATACCAGCTTTTGTCTTCCTGGATCTTGTACGATGATTGGCGCTGTGTAGATTTCTTCTTCAGGTTCTGATTCCGCTTCTTCTTCTTGGTTACTGCATTCACCAGGGCAGTAATCTTGGTCAGAGTAGAAAATACTGCTGACTTCATCCTCTTCTTCATAGCCATCATCCCACCGAGGGTCTGCTGCAAGTACAGGTTCTTCTGCAGGCATGATTTGTTCCCAGATGGGTTCTCTAATTTCTTTTGGTGGCTCTCTGTTGGTGAATTTGTTCTTAATCCAGGAGTCACTTGGCTTAAACTGGCTTGGAAAATGCACAGGAGGATGTTGTGGTCTGTGCATTGTTGGTGGTTGTCTTGGTTGAGAGGGCTGTCTCCCTCTAGATGATTCTCCTCTTGAAATACCTCTTCCTCTTGGTCATTCTGGTCTTTCTGGAACTTCATGATGAGCTCTTGACCAGGGTCCATATGCTTCATATGAAGGATTGGAGCCTCGGGGCCTGTAAGGACGTGATCCGTGCTGCATGTTTGTCATTGGTTGCTCTAAATCATCAGCGAGAGAATCTAGCTCAGCTGCATCTTCATCGTCAGATGCTTCATCTTGAAGATCTTCGAGAACAGGTTCATAAATATCTTCTTGAAGATAAAGATCTTCATCTGCATCAATAAGATCCCACATATAAATGATGTTCAAATTATAACAAAATTATATTTTGTTTTTTTGCACAGTTTACTCTCCTTTTCTACAACTACCAAAATGTAAGATGTCAATTATATCTTTTATAAATCACTTGTAAGGTATCAATTTTATCTATTAAAAGTGTTCCATGCCCTATATATATTTTTACACTATAAGTTACCAATCAATTTTAGTGTCCAATAGCCCTCCTCTAGCTACCTAACTTTGAAATACACATTATGCTAAAAAAAATGTTAAAAGTCACACACAAACACACACACACACACACACACACACACACACACACACACACACACACACACACACACACACACACACACACACACACACACACACACACACACACACACACACATACACACAGAGGAACACAAGCACATAAGCACACACGCACACACACACGCGCGCACACACACACACACACACACACACACACACACACACACACACACACACACACACACACACACACACACACACACACACACCTAATAATATTGCACTTAGCCATTGTATTGATCCTAATGAGAGATGGGACATGGGATTTGTATATCAAATTATAATTTGTAAAAGGGATAGGGACCAAGAATAGACATCTAATACTGTTGATTTTTTTGTTAATGCTATGGAAAACTAGAATATACATTACCCTAATTGATAAGCTACTATGTAAAATTAGGAATAACAACACTAAAATATCAAGTATTCAATAATTTGAAACTAATTAAATATGGAAACTTAATAAATAAATAAAGTGCAATAGAAAAATGTAAATTTATTTTGAAAACAATGGTGTGGGATGACTCAGGAGTTGAAAATAGTAGGGTGATTAGGTCTATTTATTGTGAAACTATATCTGTAATTGAATAGAATTTCAGACAATATCACCCTAGGCTAGACAAGAGATCAAGGTGATTTTATCCTCTATATGGTTGGCCTTATCAAATAAATAATGAGGATTCAAGGTTTATGGGTTATGTTCACCATCAACTCTATGTTATGTGTCCTATGTGGGAGCTTTTGATTAGCTTCCATAGAATCAATAATTGAGCTAACCAGTAATATATCAAGTGTTAGAATAATTGTCATTGATGTCAAAGGAATTATAATGGATATTATAGATAGTGTCAAATAGAATTATTGATGGAAGTGAATGGAAGTGTCAAATAGAATTTTTGACAAAAGTAAATATAAATGCCAAAATTTCGATAGAAATGTTGATATAAATGTTAATGTAATTGTCGATAGAAATGTTGATGGAAATGTAAATGACCACATATTTTGGTAAATAGCTGCCTCTTAGATGGGATGCCTCCTTTGAGAAAATATTTTGAAGGCTATATGAGGTGAAAGGATGTTGGAGAAAAATAACAAGAAATAATTCTTTTTATTATGTATAAAGAGATGAAGAAGAATAACAGAGAGAAGAGGGATAAGAGTGAAACTTGATTGTGCCATAATTTGTTGACAAAGCAAAAATGAGAAGGGGGAAATTGTTTTAGTGAGATAAGTGCCTCAAAATAGAAAGATCGGTGTCTTTCACTATGTTGGTGCTTGGTAGTGAATTTGGTGCTTCAATTCAAAGAGATTGATGTCTCTTGCTAAATTGGTGTTTGTCATTAGGGATTGGTATCTCCAAGTATTTTGGTGCCTACATAACATTTTTGAAAAGAATTATTAATATTATGGTTGTATTTGGATAGTAGATCCAATCAGCTTTTCAAGTGTGGTTTTTCCCCATCGAGGGTTTTCCACGTAAATTTTATGTTATGAATTTACTTGTTCTTATGTGAATGGTTTATTTATGAAAGTTAATTTGAAATAAATTAAATTATTATTACACACTGATTCACCCCCCCCCCCCCCCCCCCCCCCCCATCAATGTGGTATGTTCTCAACAATTGGTATCAGAGTGGGGTTCTTTCATGATCAATTTAACCACTATAAGGTAGATCCCAAAAGAACTCATGACCAAACATCAAGTTTAGGAAGGTTTCTCCACCAATAATGCTCCATTGTTCAATGAGATAAATTATGCATTTTGGAGTATAAGGATGAGGACATATCTAATGGCCCTTGGTTTTGACATGTAGATAGTAGTTATGGATGGATACACAACACTATAGACTCCACCAATAGATTCAATAGGAAAGAAAGATAGTGAAAATAATACAAAAGTCATGAATGTTATTTTGTGTCATTTACGATAATCTACGTTTGTAAAAGTAATGCAATATGAGTTAGTTAAGGAGATCTGGGATAATTTTTAGACCATTTATGAGGGAGATAACAAATTAAATATGGCCAAGCTTTAAACTCATAGGAGATAATTTGAAAGTTTGAAGATGAGAGAGGGTGAAATAATTGTAGCATATTTAATTCATGTGAATGAAATTATCAACATTATCAGAGGGCTTGGTGAAAACATTGAATAAATTTTAATCGTCCAAAAGTTAATAAAGTCTATACTAAGATTTGATGTAAAATTTTATGTGATCAAATAAATGAAGGATCTAAGGAAATTAATAATGGATTAGTTACATGGATTTCTCATAGTATATGAGATGAGTACTGAAGAAGAAAAATTTCCTAAAAGGGAGGTAGCCTTCAAAGCCTTGAAAAAGGGAAAAAACAAAGAAATTGAATCAAGTGATGAAACTAGTGATGAAATAGATAAAAAGGAGGACCTATTTATTATAAATCTTAAAAAGGGGTCCAAAAAATATAAAGGTAAGTTCCCCTTCAAATTATTTAACTATGGTAAGATAGGAAATTTTATTGCCAAGTGTGCTCATAATGATGATAGTGAAGATGAAGAAAATAATAACGATGAAAGGAAAAATAAAGAAAGCAAGCCTCACTTTAAGAAAAAATTTAAACATTGTGAGTATAAGAAAAATTCCAATAAGTACAATAAAATCCCCTATTCTAAAAAAGGATAGTAGCTCAGTCGAGGAGAGTGATTAAGAAATATCAGATAGTGATAGGGAGGAAACCTTGTACATGGAAATAAAAACAAAACCTAAGTCCTTTATAAGTATAGACACCTTAGAATAAGAGGATGATGTCAATAATGATGGATTGGTAGATCCTGAAGAATAGTTGATTTATGCTTTGGGAGAGATAAAAATGTTGAAGAAAAAGAATTTCAAACAAAGAGTACATATTCATAAATTTGAAGAGGAAGCTATTGCATTGAAAAAACAAATGACACAGAATGTTGAAGAATCACACAAGGTTATCAATGGATTAAAAACTCAATTAGAGGAACTAAAAATAATCAAGGAGGAAATAAGAACCAAATTGAAAACAAAGGAGGATGAGTGCAACACAATAATCTAAAATAAATACCTTGAAATTAGAATGGAGAAAATAAAAAATGAGTTGAATAACATATCAAAAATTGAGAAAAGTACCAAAGTGTTGAGTAGCATACTAAATATTCAAATGCCACTATTCATTAAGTATGGTATGGGCTATGATGATAACCAAAAGAACACTAGAAAAGGGCAAAGTTTAAAATCTACATATTCATCAAATAAAGTAAACACAGAGAAGCCAAAGAGTTATGCAAATGCACTTAAGAGGTATGTGAGTATATAAAGTGAAAAGAAGATAAAACATGTGAAGAAGGATCATTTCAATCCTCCTCGTAGAGAAAAGAGAGGTAAGAGCATCCCTATTAGATATCTCAAAAGATGATTTTTATCAAGGTAGAACAATGTGATAAGGTAGACAAGCTACTACTATGGTTATTATTATTCTTACAATCAATTTGGTCATAAAGCAATATAATGTAATGCGCATGCAAGAAATGAATATTCATGGAACTATGGAAAAGGCACTTATGGATTTTACAGTAGAAACTTTAACTCATTTTCACCACTATTAAGTTACAATGAGAATAATACTATATGTTATAATTGTAACAACTATGGAAATATATCATGATTATGTAGGAGTGTTTTCATATAAATACCTAAATAGAAAAAGAAGGGAAAAATAAATATAAAAATATGAAGAGAGAAGCAAGAGGAAGTTAATAAAGAAAGGAAAAATATATGCTTGTTTAAATAGCATTTCATGCACAAGATGAAGAGTAGCAATGGTGTATTGATAGTGGGTGTTCAATCCACATGACAGGTGATAAAATCAAATTTCTCACTTTAAATAAAATGAGTGAAAGTATAGTAAAGTTTGGGGATAATGTTATGGCTATGATTGCTGAAAAAGGTACCCTCAGCATTGATAATGGAAAGACAAAAACTAAAAAATGTTTTGTATGTTAAAGGGTTGAAAACATAACCTACTGAGTGTCAAGCAAATGTGTGATCAAGTACACATGCTCACATTTTATGTTCAAGGCTATGATATCAGGAGAGGAGACATAGTAAAATTAGTTGTAGATGCAAACAGAACATCAAATAATTTATACATACTTATTGAAGTAAAAGGAGAGGAATGCTACATGATTTAAGTTGATGAAGTTGGCTATGGAATAAAAGAATGGGTCATATGAATTTTGATAATTTAGTGAAAATCAATAATAATAATGTCATAAATGACATGTCAAAACTCATAAAACCTTAAAATACTATTTAAAAGTAATGTCATCATGGGAAGCAGACATGAGAATATTTTAGATCAAAAGAGTACTCGACAACTAAGCCATTGGAATTGATCCAAATGCAAATCATACAAGGTCAAATTTATTTTATGCAGCTTATTGTTGATTATTATAGAAGGACATGGGTTGCCTTTTTAAAAAATAAATGTAATGAGTTCAAAAAGTTTAAATATTTTAAAGCTTTAGTTATAAATGAAATGGATCTAAAGATCAAATGCATAAGTCAGATCAATGGAGTGAGTTCCTCTCAAATGCATCCAATGAATTTTTTGAATAGCATGGAATAAAGAGACATTTCTCAGCCATTAGGAATCCATAATAAAATGGATTTTAAGAGAGAAAGAATCGAATTGTGTAAGAAATGGAAATAATAATTCTAAGCAAATCCAAGCTTTCAGATAGATATTGGAGGGAGGCAATCAACATGATAGTTTACATCTTGAATAGAGGGAAAATTAGGGTAAACAATAGTAAAAATTTTATGAGTTGAAGAAGGGTAGACCAGCGTTGGTCAAATACTTGAAAGTGTTCAAAAGCAAATGATACATCAAAAGAGATGAAGGCTTGGGGAAGTTTGATTAAGAGATGATGAAGGTATTTTTATTTGTTATTCCTCAAAGAGTAAAGCTTATATGTGTTATAATAATAAGGTTAAAATAATTATAGAGAGTGCCAAAGTTAGAATGGATGAAACTAGGCCTAAACAAGTGAGTGTACCAACTAATATTCATTTAGAATAATTAGACTTCAATAAAATTAATAACTAGCAAAAAAAAGTCAAGAAGAATAAGAAGAAATGGAAGATATAAGGGCACAATCCATATTCATTTATAAAAATCATGTAGCAAATCAAATCATCGATGATATTGATGTTGGTGCAAAGTAGGAGAAGGTTAATGAAGACATCAAAAAATGTAAACTTATCTCTATTATCGATGATAGAACTGAAGATATTTTCAAAAACTATTAATGATAAGCATTGGATCAATGCCATAGAAGATGACTTGAACCAAATAGAGAAGAATGAAACTTGGGAACTTGTTCCCAAACCAAAGGACAAGAATGTAATTGGAACTAAATGGGTCTTTAAGAACAAACTAAATGATGATTGTAAGGTAATAAGGAACAAGGTAAGATAGGTTTGTAAAGGCTATGCTCAATTATAAGATGTTGAATTTGAGGATAATTTTTCACGTATGGCAATATCATAATCCATAAGAATAATGTTAGCATATGCTAGATTAATATTTTCAAAGTAGATTGATGTGAAGTCTTCAATTCTCAATGGGAATCTTGAAGAAGAATTTTACATAGAGAAACCTAAAGGTTTATCTCTATTAAGGAATAAGTACTATGTGTGTAGGATTAATAAAGCATTATATGGATTAAAACAAGCCCCTAGATCCTAGTATGCTAGACTTGATAGATACTTGCTTGATCAAGGTTTTCCGATAAAAGTGGCTGATAGTAATCTACACATTAAGACTAAAGGTGAGAACCAATTAATTGTGGTTGTGTATGTTGAAGACATTATTTTTGGTGGAGACAATGAGAATATGTCTCAATAATTTGTAGGGGTAATTCAACAAGAATTTAAAATGTCTATGTTAGGAGAGTTATAATTGTATCTTGGGTTTAAAAGTACTCAGTCAAGTAAAGGAATCTTAATATCTTAGACCAAATACATTAAGGAAATGTTGAATAAATTCAATATGGATAATTATAAATTAGTAAGTACTCCAATGGTGATAGGGTGTATGTTGAGAAAATATGATGAGTCAATAGAAGTCAATCATACCTTGTATAAATAAATGATTGGAAGTTTATTATATACTACTTCATCAAGATCAGATATCATGCATGCAGTGGGTCTAATGGTTAGATTTCAGGCAACACCAAAAGAAACACACTTGAAATCAATCAAAAGGATATTCAAGTATCTCAAAGGCACTATGGATCTTGGTTTTTGGTACTCAAAAGGAAAGGACTTCACTTCAACAACTTATAATGATGTAGATTGGGAAGGCAACATTAATGAGATAAAGAGCACAAGGAGATGTGCATTATTTCTTAGAAAGAGTATTGTGTCATGGTTGAGTGAGAAACAACCCTCAATTTCCTTATCCATAACTAAATCTAAGTACATAATAGTAGCATCATGTTTTATATAGGTCATTTGGATGATATATACCTTGAGTGGTTTAAAAATTTAGTATGCCAACCCAATTTATATTTTTTGTGACAATACAAATGCAATAAACATCTCCAAGAATCCAGTTATGCATTCAAGAACTAAAAATATTCCCATAAAGTATAATTTTCTAAGAGAGTAGGTTGCTAATCAGAGGGTAAAATTAGATTATGTCTCTATAAAGGAGCAATTTGTAGACATTTTCATAAAACCTCTCCCAAAAGAACCTTTTGAGTTTATAAGGCAAGAATTGGGAGTGATCCATTCTTTAATTAGTTACTAAATCCATCATAAGTAGTATGAGTTAATGGGGAGCTAATAATTACATTATTCATCCCCATAGATATTTTAGTGAAATACATTATGATTATTTTGAACATTCCTTTGCCATTGATGTCAAAAGGGGAGAATTGAAGATAAGGGGAACAAAGGAGGAGAACCAAAACAAGGAAATATTTCATATACTAACTCATGGGGATTGCCATCAATTAAAAATGAGGAGATTATTGGAATAATTGTCATTGATGTCAAAGGAATTTTAATAGATATGAATTGAAATATCAAATGAAATTATTGGTGGAACTAAATGGAAATGTCAAATAAAATTGTTGTCGAAAGTGAATGAAAATGTCAAAATTTTGATGGAAATGTTAATAGATTTGTCTATGGAAATGGCAATGGTCACATATTTTGGTGAAGAGGTGCCTCTTAGATGGGATGCATCCTTTGAGAAAAGATTTTGAAGGCTATATAAGGTGAAGTAATGTTAGATAAAAATAACAAGAAATATTTCTTTCTATTATATACAAGGAGAAGAAGAGGAAGAAGAGAGAGAAGAGGGAGAAGAGTGAAACTTTACTGTACCATCATTTGTTGACAGAGCAATAGTGAGAATGTTGAAATTGTTTAAGTGAGATTGGTGCCTTAGAATAGAAAGATTGGTATATTTTGTTAAGTCGATGCTTTGCAATGAAGTTAGTGCTTCAATTAATATAGATTGGTGTCTCTTTATAAGTTGGTGATTAGAATTGGGGATCACTGTCTCCAAGTAGGTCGGTAGCTATAGAAATTTTATAAAAAGAATTATTAATCTTATGGTTGGATTTAGATAGTAGATCAAAATAGCTTTTCAAGTGTATTTTTTCCCCACCAAAGGTTTTCCACGTAAATTATAAGTTGTGAATTTACTTGTTCTTATGTGAATGGTTTCTTTTTTAAATTTAATTATAAATAAATTAGATTATTATTACACATTGATTCACCCTGCCCCCCTCTTAGTGTGGTGTGTGCTCAACATCAGGATCTTAGTGAGTAATATCAATAGATGTAAATCTATGCAAATAACTAAATCATGAGTTATATAAAATAGTTAAAGAATGATAAAGCATGTATAATATGCCCCTAGTTAACTATTTGGTGAATGTACATGTTTTTTAAATATTATTTGTGGTCTAGAATTGAGTAGTGATAATTTAATCTCACTGGGACAACAATAGTGGGAAGTAGGGAAAATTTTAGTGTCTTGTATAAAAACCTTGGAGGTGTTTAGGTGAATCAGTTTTGAAATGGTGGGGAATCAGTGTGAAAGGTGTATGATTGTGTAGGTGATTCATGCAGTGGAATGCGATGAATCATGTATATATAAATGTAGATGGTATTTGAACATGTGGTAGGCAAATAACAGTCTCTAGACAAGGAATTGGGTTCACAAGAACATTGATGTTAGGTGAGACATTTGCATATTATAGATGATCATCAACATGATGTATATGATCATCAAAATGATGCAAACAACTATGCAATACAATGCATATAACTATCATCATGCTTCCAATTTCCATATAAATCATTTTTGTGGCCATTTACACCTTAAAAATATGCATTTGCATCTTTTTGATGGTCACATGCATCCTATCAATGACTGTCTACATCCTACCAACAACTATTTGCATCCTAATGAAGACCACATGCATCATGATGATAACCATATGCATCATGTATATGCTCATCAACATGATGTATTTGGTCATTGGAAGGATGTAGATGGTTGTTATTAAGATGCAAAAACCCTTGATAACATGTAGTTTATCATCTACATGATGTATATGTGCATCTACTGCATGTAGATGATGATTTATATCATTAAAATGACTTTCTACATGATGTAAATATATGTCTGCATCATACTGATTCCTATTCACCTTTCCTATTATTATGCCTCCCTCTATAAATTCTTATAAAATGGAACCTTGTACATCATTTGGCATTTTCTCATAATTTCTTTTCTCTCCTACCATTTTTATGCTCTATCATCTCGATTCCTTCTTCCCTATTTACCAATGTCCAAGGTTCCTATTCCTTATTAAAATTTTAAAAGGATTATTTAATATATTAGATATATTGGTAAATGCACCTGGATTGGATTTTGAGGTATCGATAACATAAATTTATAAGAGAAATTATTTTAAAATTTAGGCAAGCAGAACCTCAAAATTAACTATCACCCATAAAATTTAGGTGATTTCATGCTGACGTCTACCCCATAAACTTTCCAAATGCTGAATTTAGAAAATAAAATATTCATCAATTAACATAGATTCACCACTAAAAAAATCTTGAGTGGGAAGGAAACTAGAGTAAGGAACTCATGTCCAATCAGATGTTGTTGTTTGATTATAATTTATGTGTGTGTGATAGTGATATCCCCTACAATTAGGTCTAGAAATGATTTCATGTGTAATCTGTATTCACTCATGTACATTTGTGAAGCATATATGATATAAAACTAGAGAAAAAAAGTACCTAGTTATTGTGCATGAATGAACTAATGTATTAAAAATTACATATGAGCATGTGTTGGTACCAATTTTTATTATTTTATAGAATATTTTACTATTTTTGTATTTACATATATAACATGATAAACAAATTTCTATACAAGTAATAATTATATGATAAGGATCTATTTAAAAGGAAGGGTACTACTAGAAGCCCAACATATCATCAAAGGGATGCCTTTGTATATACTTTGTGCCATTTCCATTTTCATATTTTGCATAATTAGTATCATGTAAATCATAATAATTTTTAGTGTTCTAATCATCATCATCTTGATTTGGAACTTGTAAAATTCCACTCTTGTCTTAGTTTTTATTTGGATATCAATGAGGAACTTCCCCATAATGTGGTATTAACCTCTTTAATTTATCATTTTAAATGTGTATTGTATCGTGTGCCTCTACTACTATACCATTAATTGTATATATGTTTGTAATAGCTGAAGACATTCTTTTTATTTGTTATTATTGATTTGAATAAAATATATCTTCTCTTGAAACTATGATCATTGCATGTTCATGTTTAAATGTAACATGGTTTTCATATTTACCCATTCTAGGCCCCATTGCTATCATCCATGATCTTACCAATTCAACATTAAAATAGGCCAAACTAAGATATGTGTGGCATACCATTGAATATGTTTTTGGCCCAACTATGCAAGGTAATAGATCCAATAAATTATTTAGATAAAATAAACTTATTAAAATGTTCTTTTTCATATATAATCAATTATAAGATTGTCATGCTATAAATATTCATTCCAATTGTGTTATTGATCATAACATTGGTGCATTTTTTGACATCTATGAGGGGATTAAGAATCAAAATCTCTAGGAAAAAGGAACTCTATTTAGTTGACTCATTTGAAATCAAATTTGAAACTTTATATTTTATAGGTACTTCATGTTTTTTATTTTCTTTTGTTATAAATCCCTTTTTAAGAATGCTTTTTTGTTTAGCCTAAATTTGACTGTTTAACCTATGTTCTTGTTCTTTTTGTAATATTACATTTTCATCTTATGCCTTTTGTAATTTTTCTTTTCAATCCTGATCTTTTTTCACTCTTGTTTACTCTAATTTTTTCTTTTGAAATTTTTCTTTCTCTGATTTTTTCTTTGATAACCATTGTTGTAATAATTTTGATTTTGTCAATTGTTCTACTTGCACTTGTTCTATTGTGGGTTGCTTGATTGATATGTCATTTATAAGATCACCACTATCAATTATCTTTTGTATTTTTCTATTTAAAGTCTAAATAATGATGTTAATGATGCCCATTAATTCTATGATATTGAAAATACTATGTTGATTTCCTTAGAGGATGTCGAGGAGGTAGTTTGATCAATTTATTTTTAATCATTTCCCTTAGAATATCACTTGAAATCTTATTATCCATTTACATACTTTCTGAATCACTTATTGTAGATGTATTCTATTGTAATTTTTTTATATGAAGTCTTGTTAAGCACAATATTTATATATGAAGGTACAACTACATGATTAACACTAGAATATTTTGGATACTTTGCACATGTGATCTAATTTTCCAATAATGTGATCTTTGAAATAAAATACTAATTTTGTTGCTACAACTCTTGTATTAACTTTCTCATATGATTATTTGATCTTTAAGAGATTCACAAGCATAAACTCTAGGTACTTAAAATTGAATATGCATATAGACACCATGTGGGGGAGATGTGGGTGGTGGAGGGATTTGAGAAAGGATAGGTTGGTTACCTTTAGTTGACATGATAGGATGGGATACCTTACCCCTTAGAGTAGTGATATCATGGACGTAGTTAGAGGTAAAGTAGATATTACTCTCTTGATCATTAGGAGGAGGAAGAGATTCCTTTTTACCCATAAAATTTTCAAAGATTAAAATGAGAAAAAAAAGGAGAGACATAAAAATGGTAAACCTTGGAGGATAAAACAAAATAGAAGGAAAATTGAATGGAAATCTAGGGTTTGTAAATTGAGGAATGACTAATTTGAAAAACACTAAATCTGAGATATAAAACCCTAATGGAAGGCGAAAAATAGATGGAAACCTTAATCAAGGGTTTTGAAGTAAAATTTGATAATATGGAGGTTCACGAATATGTTTTATCAAATTTGGGTGAAGCTTAGAATATAGACTACCCTAAGTTACAAACTACTATGAAAAACGAAGAAGAATAATACTACAATATCAAGCATTCACTAATTTGAAACTAGCTAAATATGGAAACTTACTAAATATAGAATATGCAAAATAAAAATGTAAACTTAGTTGGAAAAAAAAGTCATGGGATAACTCAGGAGTTAAAAATGGCAAGGTGATTGGGTATGTTGATTATGAAACTAGATATGAAATTGAACATAGCTCTAGACAATAGTGATTTGGGTTGGATAGGAAAGTAAGGTGCTCTTGTCCTATTTAAGGACAACCTTGTTGAATAGACAATGAGTATTCATAGTTTTGGGTTTTATTTTCCTCTATCTATATATTTTGTACACTATGTGGGAGCTTACAATTAACTGCAGATACCATTTTATGAATTTTTTTCCTTCAAAAATAATATCTCTTTGACATGTGAAGACCAATGCAAATATTTAGAATAAAAAGGGGTCAGTGGTTGATGTTGGGTGTGACCTCAACACCCCATGTGTTGAGCACTACCTACATACCAATACTCCAAAGAAGGGTCATGTAGTTATCCCAAGCTATGGTGGTGTGTGAATAATTAGTGCAATATGTTATATGTCAATGCAATCTTTATGTGATAAATATCGTTATCAATTACTTGTGACCTAGGAGGTTTACTCATACTTTATCTTTGAGCTACTAGGGATATATGTACTTAGAATTGGGAGAAACAGATAATTTGCTCTCAATGTGCAATATAAATTTTGGTGCTTTTTGATATGTAAGCCTCATATGTGAAAAATGGTTTGAAATGTGTTTATATAGTGGTATTTTTAAAATTCTTTGGAATGAATTTTATTAGAGATATAGGTTGAATTTTTCATAACCTTGAATTTTGAAAATTAACCATGATTTTATGGGAAGATAAGAGAGGTGGCTTGGACAATAGATCTGGTTATTCCTGTCTAATGGGATGCTATTGTCCAATGGGAATAAATGATGGTGTTAAGAGTCTAGCATGGCCTAAATGAATGTTGAGGATGATAACATGATGGATAAGTGCATTATAGGTTCATCAATTAGCTTAGAAGAGTGAGTATTATATATGCAAGGTGGTTGAAAGTGATCAAAAGGGTCCTAGGATAGGTCTAGATCTAAGTGTGTAAAGGAGTGGTCATAAGTGCATTGTTTTAGATTAAATATAAATGTATTTGTCTAGATCTGATAAAAATACCAATTGAATTAGTTGTAGTAAGTGTAATCATTAAACAAGAAGTTTTAGGAACACTCTATGTTTATACCACAATGTAGAAATTGGAAGGGATATGACTCCAAGTAAATGTCATAGAATCATAATTAGTTAATAAATAAGATATTAAAATAGTTCATGATAAATTACTTTTCATCATCAAATTACTAACATTAAAAAATTTGTATAAAATAAATTTTCTAAAATGGAATTTATAGAAAATATTAATAAAGTGTTAGCCTTTTACTAAAGGTTATGCATATAAAAATTGTTTGAATTATTAAAAAATTGTATTTTGTATTTCCAAGGTTTACTCTACTTTTCCATTGCATTAAAAATATAAGATATGAACTTTAGCTCTTACAATTTTAGCTAAACTTCTAGGGCCTGTCCCTTATTTGAAAACATTCATCTTGTGTTTAAAGTTGACATATCAGTGATGTGTTTAATTTTTAATGGCAAATTATAAATTAAATAATAAAAAAACTTTAATTTAGTAGGTGTAATGATATAATTCAATGCTCTTTTATTTAAATGCAAAGCAAAAATGTTTTGTGAAATTGTATCAAACACAAGGTGAAATTATAAAAAGTAAGGGAGAGGCACAAGAAGTGATGAAATTAGCCATCATAGCAATCACCATGAAATGTGTCATTATAGAGCCTTTATAAAAATCAAATTGATAGGTTATAAATAAAATACCCAAAAAAGTATTGGTGGGATCCAATTGTGGGACATTTAAAATTTAGTTAGTAGTGCTCAGTCCATGTTATGTATACACCCTATTCAAGGTGGCTAAGCAATAACATCTCTCCATCTTGCATTGAACATCATATTCTTGGCATTGAATAAGTACACACTTGAGTTAAATCATACCTAACTAGTTTGAATTTCTACACTCCCATACCTATGATATATCCCACTAGTTTTCATTTATGTTGTTGTTGCAGGGAAAGAGTAGATGCAGTGTATCCCACATATGAGAGAATAGACCCAATCCTTTCAATGATGGAATTTTTGGTAAGTCTAAGTGAATTGGCTTTAAGAAGAGGAACCCAGACTTGTCCATCATATCAGAAGAAGGCTTGGATAGAGAAATAGAATTACAGCTAAGGCATTCCATTATAGTTAAATTTTACAATAACTTGGAGAAGGTTTATGAAGCTGACTATTATAGACCATACAAATTTTGAAACTATGAAGAAACTAAACAATAGGTTGGTAGGAACACCAGTATGCAGGTCCTAGAAAAAGAGGAATTTGAAGTGTTCTTCACATAATTAAAAATATCATGGAATGGATCACCATTACTTATTTTGTTAATGCATTAGGCCAAAGCATTCTTCGATTCTATCTTTTCAACATGTAAAGATAACTAAAGAACTAAATTTCACATTGTAAACCAATAACACGTATGTAATCCCAACCCTTTGCTTTGATGTTTTGAAATAGTTTCTTCTCAATTGGATACACCATGTAAATTGATGAATACTAGGTGGATTTTATCCTATTAATATACACCTATTGATTTTTTATGGCCAAAGGAGTCATATAGAAATGGTAACTATTGAAGAGGCTAGGAGTTTTAGAATTGATCTTGTTACTCTTCTAGCACACACTTCCCAAAAACTATAACCATTAGATGTGAGTGTCTTCTCACAATTCAAAAATTATTTTAGAACTGGAAGGTCAATGTGGATGGCTTAAGACCACAAAATTGAGATCAATAGGTTTGATTTGACTAAGTTGGGTAGCATAGCTTTCAAGAATGCTCTTTTTGTAGAAAATATAAAGTCAGCTTTTAAGAGGACAAATATATGGCCACTTAACAAATAATAAGTTGTATAAGGCATGAAACCAAGTCAATCATTTAGAGTTGTAGATCAAAATGAGAAAGTGAAATACAAAACATCATGTGGTTGGTAGGATATGAAGAGGATGAGATACATGCAATTATTCAACTCAAAAATAAAGAGATGGATTAGTTGAACATGAGAATATAGATCCCATTTTACCTAGTGTCAATGAGGTCACATGTGTAACCTAGATGCAAGAGTATCTCAAGAAGGTGAATAAATGGGTTAAGATAAACATGTATTTGACATTCCATAACATTTTCTGGGAGAGGGATTGAACCTACCTTTGCAAATCAGCCAACCAAATTGGATCAAGGAAGGGGAAATAGAATTAGGTGTAAATCTAAAATGTTTCAAGGTAGAAGTAGGACTTTAATGACATCCCCTCATGCATCTGTACCTAATGAATAGGTGGTGAATTACTATGTTGTTACATGGGATTTTGATGATTGTGATTATGTAATTAATCTTGGAGAGACAAAATATATTGAAGTAAATAACAATGAAGACCCTGAATGTAGTCAAAGTAAAGAAAATATAGAAAGCTCAAGTTTATGTAGTTTCCTTAAAATTTCAATAAATAGGTTTATGAAGAATTCCCATCAATTATAAAATGGTGAAATGCGATTGAGAAGGGAGTATAAAATTTTAATCTCAAGTGACTTTTTAAAAATGCTTCATGGCCAAGAAAAATGAAAGGAAATAGAGGAATTTAAGGCTAGGAAAAGACAATAAATAGAAAAGAAGAAAGACTTAAGATTAATTAACAAGAATTTGAAGTAGTAGGAAAATTTTGAAATTGAGTTGAAAAGGAAAGAAAAGGATGAAGGAAAAGGGAAAAGATTGAGAAGGATTAGAAGAAGGAACATCAGAAAAGGATGAGGGATTACAAGAAATCAACAAAAGAGATAGAGAAGGTTTAAAGTCATGCCAAATATGTTTCCAAAACAACATCCAATTATGATAAAAAAAAATGATGAACATATATGCTCCTTATTTTAAAAGCACATAAAATTATCAGCTAAGTAGTCCACCTACTCAAACTAATCATTTGCAGTTGATAGATTTTTTCAACAAAGGTGAGCACTGGATTTTCAATCAATGACAAAGGGTATGATCAACAATCTAACAACATCATTGGCATCAAAAAAAATCCTAGAAAAATATTTGAGGGAGAAGGCCAAATGAACTATGTGGACAAGCACACTACCATGCAATGAAGGAAACTATGAAATATTTCCCTCTTATATGGTTTAAATGTTTCACATTTGGATGTTTTTATAAGTGGTAGTCTGAAAACTATAAGTATTCAAATTTTTGTCTTATTTTTAAGATTGGCCAAAGGATTTTGTAATATAAAATGAGCTACTATGAGAGAGCAACCCTATTTTTCTATGCTATGTAAAATGGTTATTATAAAAATAATATTATCCTATGCTTTTTCTAATTAAATTACTGGATATTGTTATAAAATTGGAATAAACATGCTTGTATGATTGGCATTGGCATAAAATTTCTTTAATTGAATTTAAATAGGGATTAAACACGCACACCAACAAGTTTTTGGTGAATTAAAATTAAGTTTCAGCATGCTACAAATATTTATTATGTTCTAGGTAGGATTATATTAAACAAGTTCCAAAGGAAACAAGCACATGACTAAAGACAAATTTAGTCATTTTGCATATATCATGCTTTAATTATTATTTCACAATCATATTGATTTCCTAATTTACATTACAACCTACCACACATGGGAGAAATTACCAAATCCGTAACTCTAGAAAACCTCAACAATGGATCATATTGCATGTTCCAATGTCATGCTCTAGGTAATGTTTTGAATTGTAGTTCATATACTTAAAGTCATTCAACGAGAAACACCATCCTTTTAAAATCATACAACATATGTGTGTGTGTGTGTTTCACAACATCATGACGTGTTTGAAATATAGACCATAGAAAAAATGTATAGAATTGCAACAAACAAATTAATCAACAAGAGATTTAAGCTTACAAATTCCAAAAAATTAAAAAAATACAAATTTATCACAATGGCCCAGTCAACGTGGAAAAAAAATGGCATAACATCCTAGTAAAGGAAACTAGTTGTCAAGGCTCATAGCCATAGGAAGACAAACATATGTAAAACCTTAAATGGCCATTATTTATTCTACATAGTCTATCATAAGGCCAAAATAAATAAATTTGAAATACTCTTAAAAAATCCATTCCTTTCAGTGTATGAGGGATAGATAAAAAGCAAAACCTTGTGCATGTCATTAATATGTTTTACACATAATCTTAAGAATTCCTTCATTAAATTAATCAAAAATCTTACCCAATATACTAATTATATATATATATATATATATATATATATTTCCTTCAATAAATTAGTCAAAAATCTTACCCAATATACTAATGAAATATATATATATATTTGGTTCATGACCTTAATGAAGTTTTAAAAAAAAACATGTAAACAGTGATGGAAAGATGACCAATGTAGAACATATTTAAATGTGAAGGTATACATAATCCAAATAATAATGGTGTTGAAAAACACCACTGCAAATTATGGAGATGTAAAATGCCCACCTAGCTCAATGGGCATAAATATAATGTATCGTAGCACCTTCCTAGATGAAACAAATAAAATAAAACAAAACATAAAGACCTAAATATATTAGATATACCCAAGAAAATTTCACAAAAATAATTGCATAGCACATTTTACTTACCAAGTGTTGCTTTGTTTTGGCATCGTTTTAGTGATGAGCTTTTAATGATGTGTCGCTAGGGTTTGGCCTCTACAATGAGCTCTTCACATTCTCAGTTAATGGACAATAGAAGCATAAACTCGGAAGAAGCTATAATGGTCATGACAAACAGCGTGTTCATTGAAGGTTACGATAACAACTCCTACTTGGTGCACATTTGGAGTGCAAAGGGAATCTTTATCACTTCGCGACTTTAACAAGTTGACTTCTTACTAGGTGACAGGTCAATTTTTGCTCTTCCTAGCAACACAAATGCAAAGTCATGTGTGGAGATGAAAATCAGTTAGTTGTGGTTGTTTGCAATGATGGGCTCCTTCAATGCTTGTAGTAGGTCTTCAATGCAGGGTGGTGATGTGTTAATGTTTTAGAATTTTTAATTAGGTACATGCATAGTGTGGATTAAGCACTATTAATTAAAGTTTTAATGTTTCACTTTTGGTATTTCCTAAAGATTATTTTGAAAATTTAATTATCACCTATTATTTTGACTTTTTAAACAATTTTATAATGATCCCTTACACGAGAATCACTATGTTGGTATCGAATCTAGATTTAAAAAATAGACACTTTAAACTATCCAATAATATCAATTTCAAGTATTGAAGTGACACAATTTAAATGTCCTGTAAGTACAAAGTTAGGGCACACGACTATCGATATCTCTCCCTTAGAAGCAAATACATTCGTAAAGATAATGCAGGGGATCTTTCACATAAGAGCCGCATATGGTATGTCATGAACCACCGAGTCGACGAGTCTCCTCAACGACATTAAAATGTTCTTATTTCATTTGTGTCTTCATGGATGGTGGATATGACATTCATCTAAAACTTGTGGAATACATTCTGTAGAATTTCTCAACCACCCACCTACCAACTTCCATCGATACAAATTTCATACAAATAGCTTCGACCGTCGATAGGCCGCAATCAAATGGATTTTATGTCGATCCGTCGTTGGGACATTTAGACCAATTCGGGTACACTCGGGCTCGCGATCAAAGAGATGCATCAACAGACACACAGTTTGAGGAGAGGAGTCTCAATATGCAGCTCCATTTTTTCATGTGAGAAAGGACTGCGTAAGCAAATAGCTGCAGCTCCATTTTTGCATTCGCGAGGAATTTATTGCAGGGTGATCCGAAAATTACAAGGCGAAACAAAAATTGCAGGGCGGTTATTACTATGCCGACAACTGGAATTTGTGGAAGAAAAGGGTAAGGTGATTGCCGCGTTGATGTCAATGGGATTGATATTGGGGAAGGACGTGGCTGAAAGAGGGAAACCCATGAAGGACCATTAAATATGAAAAAAATCCTATTTTCATTTCTTTTTGACAGCTTTTATTTTTGTTTGTGCTGCCATGAACAGCAAGCAAGTAGCTTTGGTAGTAGAGGGAAACGCATGGCTCCAGAAATTATCAATCGCCACCCTTTACTTAAATAGATTATTTGTAGATTCTTTAACAAGCCGTTAATTATGAGGAAACATTAAGTGTATGCTCTAACGCTTTGAAAAAAAATATTATAAAATGGAAGAACAGTGAATGATAATGCATAACATAGTGAGAAGGCCGAAATATTTAGAGCAGAAGGATGTTGAGTGAAGTTTTCATTGCCTCCAGAAATGGGGATGTGAGTTCCATTCAAAAATTATATCGGCAGAACCGGCAGGATGTTACCGATGGCCTTACTTTCAAAGGAAACCTGAACTCTTAGCCACCATTTCGGAGGAGTCGTACGTCAAAAATAAAAAATGGAGTCGGATTAAAGTAACTTCGGGACGGGATTTTAAATTCGACCTTAATATGAGTTCACCATGGGGACGGGAAATTAAAGTTCACGTCGGGACGGATTTTGAAAACTCAACTTGGAAACATGGTGTTAAATTCGTGCTCGAGGCAAATTCTTAAAGTCGACCAAGAGACGGGTTGTCGATTTCACAATCCTTGGATCAATTTTAAGCGTTGTTAAAAATCTAATATAGATATTGATTTATAAGATGTTGTGTTAAACTTCGATTTTATGGTTATTAAAAAATATAATTATAAATTTATTGATGGATTAAAGGTATTATCTTTTATTAAACTCGATTTCAATTATAAAATTTGGATTTTTAAAATATAATGTTTTTTTTTTTTTTTTGACTTTACAGATCTTCGAATATATCTTTAACCGGACCGAATGTTGTTAATATAGACACAATATTATTAAGATGATACTCATTTTTGCATTAAGGATTGTCGCATAACATATTATAGGGGCCCAAGTTACAAATATAATATAAGTGTTGATACATATTGATACATATTGATTACATATAAGTGTTGAGAGTTAGTTGATATGGATTGTTGGATGTATTGAGAATCATTTGCTTCAGAACATTTTTTAAGTCCCTTTTTAGATTAGAGAAAGGTTTGTTATGTCTTGTGATCAAAATATTATTAATTTGTTTGTGTTTATTTGACACATGCATGTGATACACCTTTTTTTATGTTATTTTGATTCGTTTTATTTCCAAATTAAATATTAATCGATGTTATTTATTAATTATTAATATAAAAAATGTTAAAGTGGTATATATGTAGTTGAAAATTTAATTAATAGCTTGGATCATTAAATTGTATGTAAAAAATTTATTAAAATTTATATATATAAATATTATATTTAAACATTTTATATTATATAAATATTTTTTTGTGAAAATAAAATAATATAATTTTTCTATTTATTTTGTATATAAACTTTCAACAATTCAACATTAAATTAAAAACTAATAATTTGGATTGAACATTAAGATTGTAGTTTAATTGTTCAATAAGTGATTAAATTTGGGACCATATGTGCATAAGAAAATAGATTTTATATTTTTTTGGAGAGCCGATGGAGGAGAGAGGAAACTAAGATGCACTTATCGTCTATGGGATTTTAGGGTTTCCCTTGCCTCTCATCGCACCGTTGATCTACCCGATCTAGGTGAGAATCATTGATAGTACATTTACTATGCTGAGTCAGGTTACCCATCTACCCCTTGGACGGTTAGTCAACTTCCCCTATATTAAATGGCCACCACCATTCTTCTTGCATCATTTGATGTAGGTACCATTGATAGGATCTAGAGTAGCCATGGCATGGACATAAACTTGAAAGTTTGTCCTGAAAGTTTAGGATGAGGTATTGATTCTGAATCTGAAATTCCTTTCCCAAATGTGGTTTTCGACCTTCAAGAGTTTGATAAAGCTTGCAATTATTTTAAAAAGTTTACTCTTATTGTTTATTTTTTGAGTCAAGTCCCTCCGAAGAGCCTCCTGAAGTAATGGGTTCACAACAATTGGTAAAGCCATGGGATTAAACTGGAAGGAGTCCAAAACCTAACCAAGGGTTTCTTCCTATTTTAATTTACAAACCCTAAACATTGTAGATCCATTTTTAACCATGGCTCTTGGTTCATTAACAACACCCTAGTTGTTTTTCCCAATGGACTGTAAACATTCAAGTCTTTGAATAAGTGAAGCTTAAAATCCCAGTTTGGGTAGAGTTTCTAGGCTTACCTCTACCTCTGTGGAATTTTGTCAACTAGCTTATCAAGCCTCTAGACTGCTTCATCTGCAATGAGAAACCAAAGTTCTATGCAACCCGACCCTAGAGAAGGGTTTATGTTGAAATTGACCTAGCAAAGGATCTTAAAAAATCCATTGACATTCAAGTTGGCAACAACCATTTCTCTTAACGTCTCCTCTACATTAACCTTCCAAATAGTTGTTTTAGGTGCCAAGATTTAAACCCATGATTAGTGAATGTCCCTTAATGTTACCTATCCCTATGGTCATGCAGGACAAAAGTGGGTCTGAGACAAAACCCCCATCCTCTAATGGGTGGACCATGGTGTCCAATAGGAAGAATACTACTGATTTTGATAATAGTAGACCTCAACCACCTATATCCTGACCCTCAAGAGGTTTAATTTCCCCATCCCCTTCTGACAAAGCCCTGACACTGCCTAAAGTTAAACTCCCACCTCTCATTTCCTGATCACCACATATAGTTTCTCAGTTTATATCTTCTTCATCACCCATCCTTATGGCTCCTTTATCATAACCCCTTTTAGGGGTGAGTGATTCAGATTTAGATCTAGGGATTATAACCCTCAATTATAAGGCTATCATGTGACACTCATGTAATCCTTTTCCCTCTACAGATGAGGATTATGTGCCACCTAAAAGGCAACCTTTCAAGCTAGGATATTTTTCTATTTTAGGATCAACTTTCAATCGGTTTACAACCTTCTCAAACCTTTTCAATGGAAATGATATGAACTTAGATGTTTTCTAATGATAGTTTATTCTTGGAATGTTTGAATACTCACTAATCTAACTCATAAGCATATGGTTAGGAATAGCTATCATCATGTTATTCACATGACAATTATTTACATGCAATAAGTCAATTTTTTTGGATTTTTTCTTCATTCTATAGATTGTACTATCTGGCTTGGGGCCATCTGTCAAGCCACCTATCATGAGTCTAGTCAGGGGGATTTTTCACCTTGTTGGCACCCTACTTGACTCAAAATATAATTTCTTGGGGTTCTAACCCCACCCATCAAGTGGTCTACACCCTTTTTGACTTTGATAATCGCATCATTAGCCTTGTCAATATTTATGCATCTAATGATTATGCAGAGTGTACCCTTCTCTAGAGATGGATAGCTAACTACCTCCTAGATGTGCATTAGATTATATGTGGTGATTTTAACATGATTTAATCTATGGAAGACAAGTAAATTCATCTTCCCATGTGTTGGTGTGTAGGAGAACAAGAAGCTTGGTTCTACTTGTGTAATAAACTTGGGGTGTTTGACCCAAACCATCATAGATAGGGGACACCAACTCACCTTGGTTCACCTCATCCACTTTTTCTCAAGGTGAAGATCAAGTCCTCAAACACCTTGATCATGCCCTCCTAGTTGAGTAAGACCTTTTATTCTTCACTCTCATCAATGAATGTCTTGTGGTTGTCATTCTAAAAACTTTCTTGTCTGACCACCACCCCATTTGATTTCACATACATTGGACTTATCCTCAACCAAAATCCAAGAGTTCCTAGTTCTACCTAAACATTACCTATCTCAAGCATGAGAGGATTGTGGAGCATATCACCATGATTCAGTATTTGGCCCCCAAACCCATAAGGGAGACTTGTTGGATTGAGTGGTGGTATAGAGATATAACCCACACCATAGCCTTCCTATAGATTTATGGAAAACAAGCAACTATATTCAATCAATACATTCAAAATGATACAAATCATGAATACCTTAGAGTCTCATAGGAGTTATAAGATACACCTTTAAACTCTAATTTTTATACTTAGGCTATTCTGTGGTACAAGGTTAGATGAGCATAACTCCAAGCAAGGATGTATTGGTTGAAAGTAGGAGAAAAAGTGACCAAGGAATGTTTTGGTCTCCTTCAGTCAAGTTAAGTTGTAGATAAAATGAAATCTATTATAAGTGCTTTAGATAGAATTACTAGGATTCTAGATATCCTCCAAGATTTTATTCAAAACGACCATGGTGTCTTTGTTATGCAAAATTCATCACCTACTCATGAGGTTGCCTTCACCTTATGCCTTGATGTGGTCCCCTGTAAGCTCTTGAAAGCTTTGAGAGTTACTTTTAATAGACCTCTCTATGTTAATGACCTTAAGGATGATTTTATATAAGTGGCCTTTGATAAATACGTAGGCATTGTTGGCTTTCCTTGTGAGTTTTGTCAAACCCTATGGGACCCAGTTGGGCTTGATCTCCATAAATTTTATTTTGAATCAGTCTTGACCAACTCCTTGGGCCACCTCATCAATCAAGACAACATTAAGTTCATCTCCAAGGAGGAGGATTTTGAGGCAATTACCAATTGGAGACCCATCACTTTGCTTAATGTGTCCCATAAAATCATTTCCAAATATTTAACTCTCATAATTAAGCACGTGTTTCCCTTAATTGTGTGAAGTGAGAAAATTGGGTTCATTTAGCATCAATATATTTTAGACAATGTTATTGTTATTTGGGAGGGTATGGAATGGGATATAATTTCCAACCGTAAGGCCTTGTTCATTAAAATTGACTTTGAGAAAGCCTATGACCGTATTAAATGGCCTTTTATGATTGCCATGCTATAGGTGCTGGGGTTTGGCCCCAAGTTTGTTCATACTATCAATATACTTTTCCAAGATGTTAGGGCCTACATCAATATCAACAGCTAGCAATCTCAACCTTTTGAGCTTCATAGGTATATAAGATAGGGGTACCCATTGGCCCTTTTACTTTATGTATTTGTTGTTGAAGGGTTTAGATATCTTTTGGCTAATTATGCTTCTAAGAGGCTGGTTAAATGGATCTCTCTACCTCGTTCAGACCATCAATTAATCAATGGGGACTTATTTGATGACTCTTTTCTCACCCTATAGGAGGATCAAATCTCTATCAAGAATTCCATGGAATGTTTGGATATTTTCCCCTTACCTTTGGGTTATATATCCAGTGGTTTAAGACCTAGTGCTATCTCCAATCCTCGTCACCCAAACTTCCTTGGATGGAGGGATAGTGTGAAAATGGATTCTTCAGGGCTCTAATTTAAATTTTTAGGCATTCCTTTTACTTTTAGAGCCTTCCCTACAAATTTTTAGTCCAAAGAGTGGATTAAAAATATCTCTTTCTAGATCACTAAGCCATTGGCCTAGGATGGTAAATTCCATATATATTCTAAGATGCTCACTGCTATTCATTTTTACTACTCTTCTTGTTATGAATCTCCAAATGCCTCCTATGTTAAGCTTGAGAAGCTACTGAGAGACTTTTTATGGGCCAACTCTGAAGGCCACCAGGGCTTTCATCAAGTCTGCTGGGCCATCTATCATTACCGTATAAATGATGGTGGGTTGGGGCTTATTGACATAAAGCTCTAGGGAACCACTATTGGGGCCAAATGTATTATCCTAATTTTAAAAGGTGATGAATCCTTGAAAATTTTACTGTGGCACTTCATATCTCAAGGCTACCCTCTTGGAAGAAAATCTTGATAAGGCATAAGATTTCACAGCGCACTTATTTATCTAGTGTCTATCAAATTAGGGGAAACATTTGTCATGTAGAGTATTTGGAAGCCCTAAAAAAATCTCAAACCTCACCTTATTTGGGTGGGGGAGGGGTTTATAAGTGGTATTTATCTAAACTCCTAGTCATTGTGGTGGTCTCCTTAGTTGACCTTTCACAATGTTCCCTTTTCCATGGTCCCTAGATTAAAATCTTAAGGTTATTTAAGAAGGGTATTCTCATGATTGGTGATCTATTTTGTAAGGTCTTTAGGGATTGGCTTCCTTGTTCTATGTTAAAAGCCAAAATTTATCTTAACAAGAAAGATGCAAAATCCATTACTAAAATTTAGAGTTCCACACCTGATGAGTACTTACACAAGATCAAAGTTTCCTCTCTCATGTCATGGTGGAATGACTCATCCTGACCTATGACCATGCCATTCTTCCATTATTCTCCCTAGATGGGCTATAATTTTTTGGCCCCTCAACACATTGACACAGAGGATATTAATCACCATTCATCTCTCCAATCCCTTCATCGATTTTGGAATAGGAGGTTTGATCACATTTGGGCAACTTATATTGCACTCAAAAAGGTCCACTTCCTTCGGTGTATTCTGATATGGATAGAAAACACTATTCATGAGACATAATTCATTAATGATGTGGTAGACACTATTTATCTTGGTGAGGCGTACACAATACTATTTTTAAGTGCTTAGGTGGCATGGATCAAATTTGTCATGTGGGGCAAGAAAAGAGTGGTCAAAAAGAGAATCCATTTCTTTTTTTCCTTGACTTTCCAAGAGAGGTGGCACCAACTTTTCCATGTGAAATTTGTCCTTAACAAATCATGGCCCCAATTGGATTGGTTTCATTGGATTTCACGTGAATACCACTTGTCTTTGTTAAAGATTCCCCCCATGTGAAGAGGTGGCACCATTTTGGGGCCCCCTTTATTCTTTTGATGTTTTTCCTCATATTTATCAATAAATGAATGTATTAATGCTTAGTTTTGGGAGGATAGGTGAGTATGGGAATAGGTTGGTGAGAAGTATTTAAGAAGCCTCCTTGGCATGTTGGCCAAAATATGTAATGTGAAGAAAGATTTGTTGATAAATCTTGTGCATGTTGAGAGATAATTAATGAGAATATGATGAGTTTATGAATAAACTCATGTTGTGATTATGAGATTATTATGATAGATTGAGAGGAATATGGATTATTGAATCCATAATGTGGTTGGAAGACACATCAAATGGTATAGTAGCTAATGTATATGGAGTGTTGACTCCATAAAATAGTATCAGATTAAGTAAGATGTCTGTGGAGAGGAGAGTGTTGAGGATGTGAATGTGTTTTTATTTTAGAGGTATGAAGATGAAGAAAGATAATTAAGTAATACCTATAATATGTGGGAAATAGGGTTCATAAGGGCTTGTAGAATGGATAGAAGAGATAGATATATGTTTTGAAGAGGAAAATATTTAAGTCCCCATAAGTTTGAAGGTTGTAAGAAAAGGATGATTATATTTGCATCCATGTGTTGGGAATATCACCAAGTGGAGAGAAAGAGAAGAGGAATTAAGAATATATGTGAGTGGTAACATATGGTTTCCAAATTGATGAGTATTTTTATGCACACAAAAATGTAAATAGAATGGATGGAAAAACTTCTTGAGATGAGAGAAGACAAGAGGCTTGAAAATGAGGGAAAGCTAATTTATGTTGTAGCTGATGAAGGAGACCCATTTTTTGAAGATGTGCAGGAAATTATGGAGTCCTATGAGAGGAAAAATGAGAGTGAATATTTAAAAAATGTAAATTAGTGTGAGGATGAATATTGCATCCATGTAGAGCTGCCTGAGATTGAATATTGCATTTGTGAAGAGTTGTAGAGAAAATAAAAAATCCTCATACAAGAGAATATGGAGGTAAGTTTTTTTTTAAGAAAGAGTTGAAGACATCCATGTGAAGGATGAGGGAGGAAAGAGTAAGAAAATTTTTATCCATTAGGGGTTTATTGAGCATGAAGAGGGCACAAAAATACTTTTTCATGTTTTCATGGTGGAAACATTGGATGAAGAGATTGTGCAAGCTAGTGGACAAGAGGATATTTTGATGGAGTTTTAGCCATGTGATTATGTTGAAAATGAAGGTGTGGATAAGGATATTTTATCCTTGACAGTGGATGATGTGGATATTTTGAAATATCATAATGAAATTGAAGAGAATGAGGATCATGCTAACATTAGAGAAGAGTTGAATGTTTTTTGTGAAGAATCTTCAGATGAAGATTTGGTTGGTGACAACATTCCATCCATAGAGGATAATTTTTTGCAAGAGAGTGCATATGTGGATGAGAAGGTGGATATAGTTTTAGCCATGAGATAAGAGATACAAGTGGATGAATTATGTGATGTTATGGATAATCTAATAGGTAGTTGGATAGTGTGCAAAGAAATCTAGGTGGGATTTTAGTGGTGGAAAGATAGTGGTGGGCTAGAGCTGACACGACTAGATAAGATGAATGATAGAGCATCTTGGTGGAGTTGGTAAATTTGGTTGGGTGTCATCCCACAAGTGTTTGTGGTGGATTGGAGCCCATGTATGAATCCATTGGGATGTGGATTAGATTTTTTCAAAGGAGGATAACTTCAAATGGGTTGTGTGGTCCCATAAGGATGGTTTCAAGGCTAGTATGTAGATGCTGGAAGTAAAGAAAGAAAAATAATATTCTTCAAATACACTTAGTCTATTGGAAGGGGATGCCATGGTCATTACACTTGTGACCAAAAGAGTGTTTTTACCAATTACCACATCTATGTGATTAAGAGGTCACATTATCTACCTCAGGTATCTAATGGAAGAGCATCCAAGGGTTTAGGAAATCTTACATCACCCAAAAATTTAAAGTGGTGTGTTTTTTTTCTTTTTTAGAATAAATGGCAAGTATACAATCAGGACACCTTACATGAGTTGAGTTGTTTTCAATTGAAAGATAATGATGTGGCCAAAAACACTATTCATGTAACACTATTTATGAGACACTATTCACCTCTGATGTGGTAGACACTATTCATCCTAGTGAGATGTTCACAATGCTATTTTGAGTTATTAGGTGGTATGGGTTGAATTTTTCATGTGGGGAAAGAAAAGAGTGGTCAAAAAGAGAATTCATCACCTTCTAGAAGATTGTGATGGTGGGGAGACAAGTTATCCTATTCATGATTAATATCTTATTTTTCCTTTGACTTTTCATGAGAGGTAGTAGCAAATTTTCCATGTGAACTTTATCCTTAACAAATCATGACCCCATATGGATAATTTGGCATAGATTTCATGGGTAGACTACTTTTTTTTGTTGAATATTCCCCCCATGTGAAAGGGTGGCTCCATTTTGGGCCCCCTTTATTTCTTTGATGTTTTTACTCATATTTTTCTATAAGTGAATGTATTCATGATTATTTTTGGTAGGTTAGGTGAGTTTGGGAATAGGATTAGTGATAATCCTTTAAGGATCCTCCTTGGGATGTTGTCCAAGTTATGTAACGTGAGTAAATATTTGTTGATAAAGCTTGTGTATGTTGAGAGATAATTAATGAGAATATTTGAGTTTATGAATGAATTCATGTTTTGATTATGAAAATGTTATGAGAGATTGAGAATAATATGGATTTTTGAATCCATTATGTATTTTTAGGCCACATAATAATCTCTACCAAGGTTTTCCCATGGGGAATTAGCTCAAACAAATGGGTGTTATTAATCCCACTTGTCCAACTTGTCAACACCTAGAAACCATCAAGCACCTCTTCTAGTTTTTCCCACATGCTAAGTGAGCTTGGAGATAGATTCACACCCTTTTATAAAAAATTGGATTGAGATCTTGACCTATAAAATGTCTCACTTGGGGGACTCAACCCTTTTACCTACAAGATATAATAGATTCAGGCAGATTTCTTGTACTGATATTTTATTTTAGATTATGAAATATAGAAATCAACAATGTTTTAATAATGTGATTATGGAAAAACATTTTTATGTAACTAATAAGTTTATTATGATTACTATGTTACCCTCCATATTTAGAGTCAAATAGATAAGGTCTAGTTATAGCTTCATTATCTGCATCTTCTCTTAGACCACTATTGGAATGTTCCTTGTGCAGTCAGCCATAAGCCACCTAATCCCCCACCTCACCAATCTCCCCTTGGGGGTCCCACGCTTGGGTTATGCATCACCACTCTCATAGGTATATGTGTTTAATTTAGAGGATCTCCTCTCCTCACTCTCACTAGACATCTCCTTTAAGAAGATCTGACAGAGGTAGAGACAATGGTGGTGGAGGGTGGAGACCCCCTCAATAGGACATGTTCTTGAGTATAGAGCTATCCATCTCTCTCTCCCACTAGGAATAATAGAATGATGTGGAGAATAACCATAAAAATAATGGTTGGGACCTCCTCCTTATGGATGAAGATGCCCTAGCTTAGGATGGATGGGGAGATAATCCTGAATACCATCTTCCTCCACCTCCACCTTTGATCACCATGTTTATAATTGCTACTTAGTTTGTTCCTTGATATTTATGTTATGCTATATTTTTTTATTTCCATGAATTAATTTAATTTAGCTATGGTTATCAACTACTTGTGCTGAGTTAGTTTGAACTTTGGTTAGTCTCAAGGCTTTTTATAGCTTGTTTTGGTATTCAAAGTGACTTTTTCCACCCATTTTTTATATGACTAGCATTGTACTATTATTTTTTCATTTAAATTAATATAAAAGTGTTTTTAAATATAATAATAATAATTTAGAGTGAGTGATAAAAAAATTTCCTAGGCTAATTTTAGGAAACTTACTTTTTTTAAAGAAACATTATAGGTTTAGATGGTACATTTGTTTGTAAAATATAGGTTAAGTAGGGGTTTTTCACTACAACAATAGGATGGAATATTTTGCCATAGATTTATTAGGCGATGTAAAGTATTTTTCTTAATACATATTTTGGGATTAATTAATTGATATGTATTAATTAATTTTTTATTATTTATTTTATACATTATATTTTTTATGTGCATTTCATTTTTCATGTTCTTTTCTATTAATTTTTATTTTATAGACACTTCAAAAAAACACCATTTATTTATTGTTATTTTATTTTTGTTTGATATATTTATGTATATATTGATTATTGATTTAAATATATTGTTACATATGTAAATTAATAATTTATCTTCATTTTTTGAATATCCTTTTTAATTTATTTCTTGATTCTTGTCCCTGATTTGTTTCATGTTAGGATTGCTCTTGACAACATTGTTTTGTTTACCCTATAAGGTTGGGCCCTCCCATTCCCCTTTATTATCCTTTCCCACTCCTAACTTTTGATTCAATTTTTATGCATAGTAAATAATTTTAAGGGGTAAGACCTTCTCATTTTAAGACCGATGATTACTCATTACAAGGCATGAGTTATGTGTATTCAATTTTTTAAACCACATGGTGGAATAGTGGTTGAGTATAGTGGTTAGTTCCCTCAAATCGTTTGGATATGACTAAAGTCTAACTTCTAAACTAAAGGATCAAAGATTTAACCTGAAATGGATTAAATGAACCAAATTAAGGTGGATTGGATTAAAAAATTCAAAAAAGAAGCCAAGGGTAGGGTAGGAAATAAAGTGGGTCTATGACTACTTTGAAGAACAAACCCTTCCAATTTGACAAGATGTGCTAATCTAAGCATGTATGGTTAACAATGTCTATTATAAATTATTTGTAAGCACAAAAATAAATAGTGATGACTCTAATTAGATGATTAATTATAGAATAACTTTATGATTATGACCAAATAGTTTTTCAATATAAAATGTATATGCATATTCAAGTCACTAAGAAGGTATACGTAAGACTATAAATCATAATTTTGATTAGAAAAACACAAATTTTAATGTAATCACTAAAATAAAACATGTTTAAACTTAATATAATAGTATCAATTTGATGGAAAATCCTCAAAACAAGAACATAAATTGGATAAAAAAATCATAAAATTATTAGTAATTATAAAACTTCATCACCTGTATTGACTTGAAAAAAATTCTTATCCCATTAAAATGAATGTGTTTCATATATAAATAGCCTTTTGATGGGCACCAACTCATCTTGAAATCTAGTTTACATGTCAAAGCTAAAATATTACATGTGTAATATAATTACAAATACTTTGCATGTCAAAAATGTTTCTTGATATACAAGAAAATATCTTACTATTCAATGCCAAAATTAGATAGATAAGGAACAAGGATAACTGAGTTGAAGTGCCAAAAATAAATGTAGTTGTAATTAAAGTGATATGATTAGTTGAACTTTAAATAGTTCTATTTGATGACATAGTAACTGTAGGTGACATGGAAGTTATAGATGAAGATGAGATAGTTATCGAAGAATAATATATTATTGTCGTAAAAGATTTAACTTGATAAAATGCCACTCCAAATAATGTGAAAATTATTGTATACACTAGAGAAGAGGGGATGATTATTGATGATTGAGTAAAACATGACTGAGCTCCTACTTGAGTATCCAACTACCTCTCTATTTTAATGTTTTCTTGTTATTTCATTCTCTTGTGGGATACTAATCATTCCATATGATATAGCTCAATGACATTAAAATTGATAACGAGAATTTTATATAAAACTTTGATTTTACTAATCATTTTTTATATATGGTTAATGACACTTAGAATTAATCATTATTAGCTTGATCTTGTTCAATTTTCTCTTTGTAAAATGAAACTCTAAACAACGACCTATTCATTGCCTCCATAACTTGCATTATTAATTCTCATTCTAAAATTTCTCATTAAATTTTGGAGCTGAATATCAAATAATGTTTGTTCTTTAACTTGATAATCTAATTCATATACCATATAAATATGTACTAATTTGAACACTTCAACTATTTTTATCTCTTGGGAAGTTATTTGATTAAATAACTCCTTGATTTGATTGTGCCAAGACATGAATCTTGTTTGCTTCTATTTAAAAAAATTGATCCAATTCAATGTCTTGAAGTTATAAAATATATTTTAAATAGACACATGAACTACAAAGTCTAGCTAGGAGACCAAAGCCAGAAATAATAACTCATAAAGTTAAGAACAAACAATCAAATAAACAAGGGATTAAAGAAGACTATTATTGATGATCAGAAATATACAAGGCTCTCTCACAAATTATAGAATCACAAATATTCATTTGAAACTTCTCATATTAATAAACTTTTATCTATCTAAAATATGCCAAGAGTTAAGACTGACAACTAAGATACTCCAAAATAGTAGTGTGACAAGTGTCATACATATATCTAGTGCAATTATTTACTTTATGAGCACAATAATAATACTTATTTTAATAATTTGAACTTAGATAAAACATAGTCTAGTCTAATACTCTAATACACTCCCATAATAAAATAGTTAGGGAGGAGTAAAGGATGGGTCTCATTATTAGGACATGTTAGGTACCCATGCACAATAGAAGAAAGAAGAATATGATAAGAGATAAGAAATAAGGAAGGACTTCACCCAAATTCCCCTCCATGGAGAACTTCCTTCACTCCATGTGATGCACACAATTAAAGATTTTGTGAAGTAACAATTGATTTAGTGTAGATATTGGTAATCTACTCAGTAGTATGCATTAACTCCAAAGAAATAACTCCATCTTAGATATATTTATTAATGAATTGCATATGGATCTTGATATGTTTGGTGCATTAATAATCAATATGATTCTAATAAATAACAATATCAATTTTATTATCACACCAAAGAATAGTAGGGCTATGATATGGAAAATTAAACTCATTCAAAAATTGTTAAAGCCATAATGCCTCTTGACTAGTTTTTATAGTGCCCTAATACTCATACTTAGTAGATGACAAGGAAACAACAATCTACTCATTGCATCCCCATGTAAATAGTCTTGAATCTAGTGTATAAATAAAATTATAGGTGGATTTATGGGTATCAACATCATGCTCCCAAATCCGAGTCAATATAACCAACATTCTAAGAAGTTCCCTATGGTATGTACTGAATACCATAGTGAGTAGTGCTCCGTGTATAGCATTGAATATACTCAGTTGGCTTCTAATGAATTTGATGTGGTCTTGGGATAAATGATAGATAAGTTTAAGATAAAAGGTGATATCTTCACATGTATAATTTAGGTATAAGACACTACCTAAAAGTTTCATGTTAAATGTGGGATCAAGTGTATGAATTGTATAATTAGTAGTGAGTAAAACACCTAACTAAAAAGGAATAGGGGTTGGATTATTGTCAACCATTCAAACCAGGGTAAGTGTGATAATTTTGGGGATAATTTCATTGACATTTACCATAATGCATACATGTTATAAACATTACACGTAAATGTGTAATATCCATAATGCATATGTGATACTTCAAACTAGGCTCAATAATACTGAGCCTAAATGCATACATGCTATAATGATACACATTATATTTAGTGGACATAATGCATACACATTATAACATGTACATGTTACCTTGATATTGCATAATAAGGTAGTAAATATCTATTGGAATGGGTATATGGTTTACTAAAATAAATGTTAATTATAAGGTTACATTTATATTCCTTATAATTTAAATATATTTTAGTAAATATAAGAAATTACGGTCCATCTAGATCTGATAGAGTTGGTCTCATATTTGTATGTCTTATGAAGTGGAAGATAATTTTTAAAAATACAATATGGTTAGTACTTAGGCATTTTTAGGGTCTCAGTATTGAACCTTGGGATTTTAGGGTATAATGTTTTGCAATTGATGTCCATTTTTGGTAAACATATAGTCAGTTTTTTATGTTTTTATGCCTTCTAGATTAATTGTTGACATTTTTAGGAGTCTTAGGTTTGTCAAAACTAGAGTTTTAAAAACACTCACTTTGAATTGAAGCTAAAGTAGTATTATTTAGATAACATAGGTCACATTGATGAATTATGCACATTAAATAACTAATTTTTGTTAATTTCATTGGTTAATTATCCCTCCCTCATCCATATTCACTTTATCCTCATTAATTATCTTCCCTAATTACTCTATTCTTATCTCTAATCATCCCTAATCACTCCCTTATTAACCCTCACCATCCCTCATCATATATAATCACCCCCTAATCACTCCCTAATCAATCCTTGATTAAACCTCATCATCCCTAATCATTGTAATATCATCCCTAATCATTCCTTCCTCATACCTCATAAATCTTAATAATCTCTCATTGACCCTTACCATACCTCATCATAATTAATCATTACTCCATCTTCCCTCATCATCCCTAATCACTCCCTTTTCATCCCTCATAATTCCTAATCACTCCCTCATTGATACTCAACACCCCTCATCATCCATATACACTCCCTCATCCTCCCTAATCATGCCTTCATTGACCCTCACCATCCCTAATGACTCCCTCATCATCGCTACTCACTCTTTCCTATTCCATCCTCATACTTAATCACTTAGTTACTTATGGTGATGGTTTGTGGAGAAATTTCCCACATCTACCCAATTGGTTTATCCAATTCTAACTTTTACTCACTCTAATAAGGCCTAAATGCTTTATTATTTCACTTGAATCCTCTTTTACTCAAAATTAAGTCATAAATATTTTCTAATTATTTGGTGGGATTTAAATAGCTATATGGTGATCCATGCCCAAAACATGGAGAGAGAGTGTATCTAGAGGCCCATACTAGAATAAATAGGTAAAAAAATGAGCAAAGAGTGGGATGAAATTGTGTTAGTTACATATATAGATTAGGATTTGGGCATCTAAGATTCCAAGTCCCATAGTTGAGAATATAAATTTGTATTTGTATAGATAGTGGGGACTAGAGATTAGTTGATCATTCCAATACTAACCCTATAGTTGATTGTATAACCATAGTATATCCATAATATACCAAATTTATAGATAAATAGGTATTTGGTGATTAATATGGTAGAGTTTATTCAAATTTATTAGCTGATAACATGTGTTTACTAACATGAATTATTACATACCTCACCCTATTTATACCTAAATTGATATATAAAAGTAATGAAGGGCCTATGCATTAATCTAATTTATTAAGGAGGGGCCACTTAGAACTTGGCATGGCCCAATGGGAGTTAAAGTCCAAACTAGGGCCTTCCTATACTCTAAGTATTCCTCAATCCCCAATATAGTATATCAAAGGACAGTGTAGGAATAGGGGGACTACCATAGAGATATGGGGGGACCATTCTAAATGACTTACCCCAATATCAAACTTTCCCTACCCGTTAATGCCATGGAATATTTACCTAACTACTTCATCTCCATCAAGGAGTAAGGAAAGGGAAGCCTACCTTTTCGATATTTAACTTTGCTTCATCTAATAGCATATCAAGGAAATATTTCCTTCTTGATGGATAATAAGGAAGTAAGGATCAAATATCAAGGAACATTTTCCTTATTGGTATCTAACTTTAATTTATGTATAGATTAAGTCATGGCTATCAAGGGAATCTTACTTTCTGATAGATAGATTTTTTCTTACCCTACCTACTTAGTTATGCCCTACCAAATAAAGTAAGGGAAATTTTATTCCTGATATATAGCTTTATTCTTATCATGCCTATTTTCCCTTTCTAGAATAGATTCTTAGCTATCACTGGAAGCTCAATTATTGATAGACAACATGCATATATTATCTCCCTACTTACCTAGCTATGTCTTAACTACTTACCTTTATTTTTGTCAAGGGAACTTGATTCTTGATAGATAGAATGAGAAATGAAGTTTTGAACCATGTTATGTGTGTAATATATTTATACCATTGAGTATGCCCTACCCAATTCAATATCGAAGCCATATCTTGATCTTGAGTATGTTTTACCTAAACACGACCCAAGCTATATCTTGATCTTGAGTATGCCCTATATACCTTATTGTACTTGAGTATGCCATACCTACTATCCTTATTTCATTAATTATTTGAGTATGCCCTACCTACCTAGCTATACAACACCGAAACCATAGATTGATCTTGAATATCCATATCTAATCCTAATTGTATATATATATCTTGAACATATATTTAATATTTGATACTTAATTGAATACCCAATTGAATATCCAAGTCATATATTGAAAGGAGATGGGACATTCTAATATAATTAGAGAAAAGAGTGAATGGAGATTATTGGGCACAATCAAAAATCCACTACACTCACTATAAATGTATTAAAGGAATGATTAAGGAAAAAGACGGATTATGAAAGAGTGATTATGGATGATGAGGGATGATGAGTGTTAATGAGGGAATTATTAGGCATTATAAGAAACAAAGAGAGAGTGATTGGGGATGATGAGGGATGATGAGGGAGTGACTATAGATGATGTGGGTTGATGAGGGAGTGATCAGGGATAATAAGGATTGATAAGAGAGTGATTAAGGATGATGAGTGACAATGAAAAAGTATTATTCCATATCTATATATTGGTTAATATCTATTACCTAGGTGAAATTTTATACCCAATGATTCAATGATTGGTTCATTCCCTTATTTATTATTGAATGGTCACTGAAACACATGCTTCAGATGAGGGGGCATTATTTGAGCCATATATTTAAAGGAGAGGGGGAATTATAACCTATATAGAGAAAGGAATAAGGATGATAAATTACAATAAAAAATCCACTACAACCACCATAAGGGTATTGGAAGGAGTGATTAATGATGAAAATAAGTATTACGTGAAGAAAAACTAGATATCAAAAAGGCAAGCTTCCCTTTTCTTACTCTTTAGAATAAATGAATTAGGTATGGAAATATTCAATTAAATTATATTGGGTAAGACATGTTTGAGATTGGGATAGGGCATTTTAAATGGAGACCCCAATATATCTATGGTAGGGGTCCCATTCCTATGCTATCCTTTGATATATTTTATTGGGGATCGGGGCATACTAAGAATATGACAGGTCTCCACTTTGACCTTTATGAACCACCAAGACATTCCCAATATCTAATTACCTCCTCCTTTATACACTAGATTAAGTCATATACCCTTCATTCCTGTCATAGATCATGTTGGGTATAGATCAGGTTACATATAGATCAATTTGGGTTGGGAAATATACTCTACCAACTATGAGATTAGGATACATGCTATTAGATTTTTGACTGTCTATCTATCTACATGATAATATTATCTACTATGGACATACTCTGAATGACATATAGAGAAAATAAGAATTCAAATATGGGGTTGAGATTCGAATTATCAACTAGTATCTAGTCTCCCCTATATATATATATATATATATATATACGTTTGAATTATCAACTCTAGGGTTGGAATTATTATATTCTCAAATCATAATTTATATATTTAAGGAATGCAATTTCATCCCAACATTTACCATACCTTATTTATATATACCAAGTATTAAATTAAGGGAAGACTTTATTCTTTATACCTAACTTTTCTTCACATAATATAGAATATGAAGGGAATTCTACCTTCTCGATAGATATCAAGGGAGTAAGGAATCACTATGAAGGGAAGTTTTCCTTTATGATATCTATCTTTGATTTGATTTTAGATTAAGACATAGATATAAATGGAATATTTCTTTTTGATAGATAGCTTTGTTCTTACCCAACATACTTAACTATGCCCTACCTGATAAGGTAATGGAAGCTTGCTTCCTAATATATATCTTCATTCTTATCCTAACTATTTGCACTTTCTAGTATAGTTTTTTTAATCTATCAAGGGAAGCTTGCTTCCCAACATATATATCTCACATATTCTTTCCCTACAAACTTATTTATGCCTTATCTACTTAGATTTTATTATTGGTAAGGGAATCTTACTTCCTAATAGATAAAATGAGAAATGAAGTTTTGAATCATATTACGTTTGTAATAGATTTGTGCCAATGATTATTACTTACCTAATTTACTTACTTGAGTATGACCTACATACCTTACCTACTTGGTTATGCCCTACCTAATTGAATATATGATCCATATCTTGGTCTTGAGTATAACATACCTAAATACATGATTGAATACCCAAACCATATATTGAAAGGAGTGGGGGAATTCTAACCTATATAGAGAAAGGAATAACTAGGGATAATTAGGAATAAATATAAAACCACTACACCCATCATAAAGGTATTAGAGGGATTGACCTAATGCACTTAATTCCCAACATGGTATGAATGATTTGTGTGATGCAATACATATCGATATCATATAATAGATTGATGTTGTATTTATATGTATTTCATGAATTTTATGAGATGTTTAATGAAATATAGGTGTGGATAACATGATGTGATGGTTAATTTCTACCCTATTAATAAAATATTTGGTTTCAAATTCTTGAATCATTGAATGGGTGTCACTATGTATGGGTTCCATTAGTGTAGTGGCACCATTATTTGCATTTACCTTCATCTTAAGTGGATATGGTGTTTCTATATCACTTTTGGCTTATAAGGGACCTAATGATGAATAAAATTGACATGAAGGGGTGTCTCAAATATCCAAATACCAATATGTGTGTGTGTGTGTGTGTGTGTGTGTGTGTGTGTGTGTGTGTGTGTGTGTGTGTAATTAATACAATTTCATCCCACCCTTTACTCACTTACCTACCTATTTATTCTAGCTCAGGTCTATGAATACACACTCTCTCCATATTTTTGATATGGATCACCATGTATATCTTTTAATACCATTAGTCAATCAGATGATATATTTCAATTCATTATTTTAGTTAAATAATATGAATGAAGTAAAATTTTTCTTAGGACTTATTTGAGTGAAAACAATTTAAAATTAAAACATATGTTAATCAAACACAATCAAGCACTATCACATCCACAATCAATTTATTAAAGGGAGAGATTATAGATGAGGGGTGACGAGGAGGGAAAGAGTAGGGAAGATGATGGATAATGAGGGAATAATTAGGGATGATTAGGGATAATGAGGGTTAATGATGAAGTGATTAAGGATGATGAAGGAATGATTAATGATGATGAGGGATGGTAAGGGTTAATGAGGACAATGAGGGAGTGATTATGGATTATGAGGAATGAGAAGGGCTTCGATTAGGGATGATGAGGGACAATGAATGATTGATTATGGATGATGATAAATGGTGAGGGTCAATTAGGGAATGATTAAGGATGGTGAGGTTCAATGAGGGAGTGATTAGAGATTATGAGGGATGAGGAGGGAGTGATTAGGGATGATTAGGGATGGTGAAGTTCAATGATGGAGTGATTATGGATGATGAGTGATTGATTAGAGATAATGAGGGATGATCATGGTTAATGTGGGAGTGATTATGGAAAATGAGGAACAAGAAAGTGAATAGGAATGATGATATATGAGAAAGGGATAATGAGCAAGTGAAGTTAACACAAACTAGTCATTTAATGTGTGAAAGTAATCAATGTGACATAAGATACCCTAATCACACCACCTGGATTGAGTTCAAATTGAGTGGTTTGTAAACTTAAATTTACATAAACCTATGATTCCTAGTGTTAGATGAAGAATGGAGCATGGTAAAACCATGAAGTATAATATAAGGACACATGCTTGAAGTATATGATTTTTTCCTTTGTATAAATTTTTAATGTATTCATTCATGTAATCCTAATTGGTAAATAAAACAATGCAAATAATATTTCCTTTTATATCTAAAAAGGCTAGAATGTGAAGAGACAACAGATATATGTCTAATGCACAGTGAAAACTCTATTTTAATTTAATTTGTTGTTGAATGCTATGTCAATTATGTTCTATCTTCTATCAGCATTTGAGTTCTTTCTCTTTAAGTGCATCTTTATATATCATGGATGGTATGTAATACTATAGTTTGCTCTACACATTTTTCATACTCTTATATATGTAAGTTATACTATAATTATCATGTTTTAGAGTGTTTCCAGGAACCTCTGATAACAATGGTGCCATGCAAGGAACTACTACAACATGATGGGTAGTACATAGAAACTTGGAAATGTAATGGGAGGAAGTATGTGAAGTCTTTCATGTAAGGTTTTAGCTACTAGTTAGTGTCAAATAAAAATAGCTATTCTTTAAATAATTTCAATGCCCAACATTGCACATCCATTAGTGTGTGGATATATGGACCATACACGGAGTAGAACCATAGTATTGGTTGCCCATATTCAGTCACACCCTAGCACCTCTACCAACATCCTAGTATATGAATCAAGAATGTAAAAGGGAAAAAAAACATTGGGTACAACTTTAGCAAGATTTAATTTAAAATTTTATGTTTGAAAATTACAATCCATTAGTAGATAATGCCTTTCAAAAAATTAAAAAAAAAATCTATGTAATGGATGAGTAGAAGATTAATAAATTGTAACTAAATCATCATCTCATCAAGAGGCTGCGTAAGACTTGGATCTTGCATTGCACAATTACAAATCCAACTAAAAAGAATTTTTTTTTGGCCATGTAATATAATAATCAATGATCTGATAGAGTCAAGTAATAGTGATAGTGATGGAGATATTGATCTAGAAGGTATCTTTGATCCACAATGCAAAGATAAACCCAAATTAGTGCAAAGAACAGAGCAAGTGGAAGAGGAAAAATTGTGAAACATCAACATTCTACAATATGAAGGTAGGCACATTATACAATATACTTTGCCTAGTGGATCAAGCAAGATATATTAGGAACCTTTGTGAAATATTGAAGGAAATATTGGGATAAAGTTGTCTCTTAAGATTACAATAGTGGGAGATTACTAGGGCAAGAGAAAAGTTTTGAGGCCTTACAACTATTAAAGTATTATCAATATGTGTTTCTAATCAAATTATTAGAGGTAAAAGGCATAGATCCATTTATAGGAGAAATACACAAAACTAAAAAAGTGTGTGTGCCTTATAAAAAATCAACCTTACAGGCTCAATCCTAATATGAAGATTGAATTAAAGGATGAATTTGATCAAAAGCAATAAGTTAGAATCATTTATCTAGTTAAAAAGGTAGAGTGGGTGATTGTCATGGTTGTTCAACCTAAGAAAGCAAGACAAATTCAAGTGTGTGGGGACTACCAAACACTCAATGATGCTTGTGTTAATGATCCATTTTTAATTTTTTTAATAGATGAAGTCTTTGAATCCATTTTTGGGCATGAATTATATTCATTTACAGATAGATAGAGTATATATCACTAGATTCTGATTTCCAAGGAGGATCAGACTAAGACCATCTTCTCTAGTGAATGGGGATTGTTCGCATACAAGGTAATACAATTTTTAAAAAAAAAATACACCTAGTGTATTCCCTAAATATATGTTAAATGCATTCAAATATTTCATTCATGATTTTATAGAAGTCTATTTGTATGATTGGTTTGTCTTCTCTCTACTTGTCAAAAACTAATATTGATGCTAGAATAATGTTGGGTTTTGCATATCACATTAAATTTAAAGAAGTGTCTATTATTTACACCTTTCAATGTTTTGTCAGGCCATGTTGTGTGTAACAATGGTATTTTGGTTGACCCATCTAAAATTATTGTTACACTAGGAATGCCACCTATTAGTAACTCAACTGAAGTGTGTGCCTTCCTTGGTCATACAAGATATTATTAAAAGTTTATAAAAGGGTATGCAATTATATCTACATCAATAAATAAATTATTGCACAAGGATACCAAATTTTAATGGACATTAAAATGTCAAACAACATTGATTGAGTTAAATTAAATATTGGTAACAACATCAATCTTAGGATGTCCTGATTAGAATAATCCATTCCACATACATGTGGATGCTTCTATCACCACAATATGAGTTGTCATAGCATAAATAGGTGAAGGTGGGTTGGACCACTTGATAATTTACCACCATCTCCTCCACCTAATCTAGTCCTATGCCCAAATGGGCAAAGACCACTTTTGAGTTTGTTGGTTCTTTAGTGGGTGATCCTTATGCACCTTTGCATACTCTATCACATACATATGGCATGTCATTTCCTATAATACCATAAAATATCTCATATATGGATGCATGAGCTATAGGTCTAACTAAGATATTAAGGATGGAAATAATAGTTCACAAATCCAAGAATGGACACTCAAATAAAAGAGGGATTAAATCTAAATATTATTATTGCTTATAAATATATAACACTCTCTCACAAATACTAGACTCATTGATCATTCAATTATTACACAAGTACATTAATGCCAATAAATAGACATAAGAAAGAGCAAGAGAGAAATCTAGAGACATCAACTCATAGAGTGTTCATGTGACACTTGGCATATGAATAATCTTATATCTATTCATAATATGTCAAGAGATAATATAGATGACTAAGAGTCTCCCAAAATGTAGTGTGACAAGTGTCATACAAATATCTAGTGTACTTATTTATTTTGTGAACACAATAATAATTATTAATTACTTAATTTTAGTTCAGACTAAATATAATGCTCTAATAATCGATATAAAATTAACCTCAAGATAAGTTTTTTGTATGGACCCCTTGACAATATTATATAGGTTTTCATCAATCATCCTCAGGGATTCATTAAAGTTTATCCCTTTATTCTGTTCACATTGAGATTTGTCCCTATATTTATGTATGAAAATTAGAAGGTCATAGAGATATTGAGATTTTTATTTTACCATTTCAGTAATATCATTTGGTGACTCAATCCCAACCTAAGACTCTAATATCTTATTTTCATGTTTTATTCCATGAACTATTTTCTTGAGGACACCACCAACTACTTCAACAATAAATACATGATATTATTTAAACTCATCATGTTCTCCATGTTTCTTATTGAAATATACATGATCATTTTTACAGCTTGAATTTTGATATAGGCATGGGAGTCACCTTAATTATTTAGGAAAATAAAATCAAATTCATATCCCTTATGGGAATATGATATATAGAGAGGAAATTATTCACTTAATGTCTTATATTTCAATGTATTCTTTCATACTTTTTTCCATTAGACTCCATTTTGATCATAATATATTAATACCTTATTTAATATGTTTATAAATTGCCTCTCCTTGATTTGAATATCCTGTAATCTATCCCAATTTTAATGGATCAAAGTACTAAAATTCCTCATGAGACTATTATCTTTCCTAAAATCTCTTACTCAATTCTTAAGCAATCAAGTTTACCTTTTTACTAAACTTAAATAATGAATTCATTCCTAACACATGGATATAATTTTGATCAAGAATTATCAAATACTCAAGACAGTAGTGATGATATTTTTGGGGCTTATTCAAAACACCATTTAGGTTTGGAATCTTTAGTATAAACTTGGTTTCCTTTAGACCCTTGCAACTTAGGGTAAATACTTATTTTTCAAATGGGTCTATTAAGCCTAATTCTATCTTTGAGGAATTGACATAACTTTGGTATATTAATATAACAATGCCTAAGATAGGCTAAATTAAATTTTATAAGACCAATACTAATCCCAAATTCCAATCAATTTATCAAATTACTAAGATGTTGTATTCTTACTCAATTTCTACTATAGGCCTGGTTTGTCTTTGAAAGAAGATTTTAGACCTATATTTAAATAAAAAACCATTGAATAATACTTTAATTAATTTATAAAATTATATTATCTCTATAATTAATCATTTAACACTCTAAGAGATACTTTTGACCGTTGACCAAGGCTCATGTTTCCAACTTCCACTTTGAACTAGTTCTGATCCTGAGCTTTGTCTAGACTCGATTTACTCTTTATAATAAAATATTATTATATAAATACCTCTCCAAAAATTATAAAATTTCATCATAATATAATATATAAATCCCAATGATTGGAAACCAATGATCTTATTGGTTTCTAAAAAGGTCAACTTAACAACCACTCTATTTTTTATAGGCCTGGTTTTATCTACTTAGAAAAACTTGTACTTTTCAATAAAAAAGGGAATTTAATCACTTACATAAGGTCTAAAAAATCACCTTACAAACTTAAAAAACCTCCATATAACATTTATAGGCCAATAAGTATGTCAAACATCAAATACTTCTCACAATCTATATTGTCCTAATAAACACCTATATGATATATATACATAGACATTTATATTTCATTATACATAGATTATTTTAACTTTATGAAACTTGGAATATTTATCAAACACATAAAAACACCTTTCCTTAAATTTTGGTGAGATTTAACTTGTTCAAAATGAGGTTATAGTTTTTTTTTAATGCAAGAAACCTTATTCTAGGGTTTGTAGAGCCTGATAGCTATAAAATAATTATTTATAAATATAAATGAATATTTTATTGAACCAATTCATAAAATAGTATATATAAAACATGATATTATTCTTCCAAATGTCATTCAAACCCATGAATTGAATAATTCATTCACTCAAGGGATGCCTATAGATTGTAGGTAAATTTAAAAAATAGAGTATGCAAGGTTTCAACCAGTGAAGCCTTGAATCAATTGAAAACTATCTTAAAATTTAGTTGGATATTATTCATATATATAATAATAAAATTAAAAAAAAATATCAAGTCATAATATTCCTTGTATTTTCTAGAAACATATGTTTACTTAATCACATAACCCTGTTCACACAAGCATATTGACAACAAAACCTCTTTTCATGTCTTAGCATTCAAAATATGCCTTTGGAGTCATTAGAAAATATGAAATAAATATAAAAATGTGTTAATATATTATTTTATTGTATTAATTATAGTTTTAACATAAAATAACTTCATTTATTGGGCTCTTCACACAGTCATATTTATAAAGTGTAGGCATAAAAGGCCTTCTTCACTCCTTCTATGCCACTCCTCTCTTCTATTATGACTTAATATACCTTTTTACTCTCTATGTATGTATAAATATTTATTATAGGATCATTTTTGATAGGTATGAGTCTTATCCTTTCTCAAATAATGCATAAACATAGGTTTCTTGATAAATCCTAAGTTTTCTCAATAGTCCTTCCAACATAGAATGTGTTATTTTGTTTTTTAAAGGTATAACTCTCCTTTTTATATATGATATGGTATTTTTTATATTTACCTGAAGATAAAACATGTTATTTACCTTCTAATTTATCCTTTACAACTTTCCACTAGGCCTATAAAATTTGAGAACATAATTCAAATATAACAAACTAAACTAACTTAACCTATTATAGGATAAGTGAAGCATTCAATGGCTTATTATTGAATTCTAAGGAATTAATTAAGACCCTATAAAAAAATATTAAATAAAAAATGTACATTTTTACATGTTTACATTGAGGCTTTCCTAATGCTTATGCATCATAATACTTGGCTTTGAACCTTCCATAGAGATTATTCAAATGACTTGCAACCTTACCTATAAGATCCTAGTGTCAATGCTAACTTGAAATTAAATGATGGTATATGACATGAAGTTGTAGATAATTATGGCCATTTCTCAAATTTGGTTTGGTCTATGCTGAGTAGTTTCTTATGTACAATATCCAATTTTTATCTCTTACAATCCCCATCTATGATTCTATATAGTTAGAAGGTTATCTATTGCTCAGTTAATTTGTTAGGGATTAATATTTGCAAGTATAAGGGTGCCATAATTGTGCCATATTTTATTATGAAAGTGTGGTTCATATAATATCAATAATATCCTAATAATTTTAGGGAGACTTTATTTTTTTTGATAGTCTGAGCATTGGATACAAATTAATAGCTTTATAAATCACTACATAAAATGCATCTACAATCCTTTGAAAAAAATGTCTAAACTTATGAATATGTAGTATACAAAAATTATTTCATACATTATTTTATCCTTTAGGCCACCATGATGGTGAGTCTAAAATGTTTATGGTGGCATAAAATATATCTAACAAATAGGATAGCCTATAGAATTTGGCATTTTACCCACCTAGGGCATCATTTTTTTGTCTCAAATTAAAATTGATTATTTTCCATAGTGCATGGATACCATTTTGATATAATATTTTTGAAATTATGGGGAGGGGGTGGGAAAACCTCATTGACATTTTAAATAGAATTAGATCCATTTTTTCAATAGGTCCATGGAAATTTGGACTCCAAGCTTAAATTTTACAATAGGAATGGAGCTTACATTCCTTTTTTTAACAAAGTTGTGGGCTCAAATGCTTGAATTTGTAAGGGATATCTGATTTCATGGTTTTTAAACCATTTAGTGGCAACATATTAGTTATAGAATGTGTTAGGTGTGGGGAGCTTGTAGTGATTTTAAAAGTTGATACTAGTTATATATGCTACTACTATTTTACTTCCTCATTTATGCATTGTATCATTCATGGAAAATTCAATAATGAATAAATTGAATTAGACATCAATGCATGGAAATACCTCTAATTTCATTATTGTTTTGTGTAGTCTGACTGATTATATGTTTAGAATACATCTATGTACTCCCATTGTTATATAGATAAATCAACATCATCACTATAATAATTTGATGCTCTAACATCTTAATATGTCACTGAATAATGAGGTAAATTTCCACCTGAATCACTTGGGTTGAATGTAGTGTCCTTTTATTCTTTTATTATTCCATAGTATAATAGAGATGGGTCTAGAATTTTCTCCACATTTTCCCATTACAATAGTCTATCATGTTTGGTGCTTGAATTTTTGATTTACAATTGAGTAAAATAAAATAAATAAATCTTAACTAAAATTCATTAATTATTTTCATGTAAATGATGTTAAAATTTATTTGGGGGATACATTAATTATTTTTCTAAACATCGAGTCTAAATCAGTAATTACTAATTTATGAAAATTGATTTCATGTTAATTTTATGGCTCATGATTTTGTGGAAGTTTTATTTTGTATGTGTCTACTTGTCATAAATTTTAGAAGATTATTTATCCTTTTGCCTTATTATTTCCATTATCGATGACACTTGGAAATGTATCACTTGGTCACAACTAGAATTGATATGTTTATTTTTACACTCATGGTTGACTATGATGAAAAGGACATGTGACATCACATCACTTTAAATTAAACCAAATATTAGTGTATAGGGTTTTACATCTTTGAATTTGTGTTACTATGAGGTTGTGACACATGGTCTGATCACTCGTAGTTGAACTACCATATACCTTTACAACTTAACCTATTGAATGTGATACTATTAAGCTATGAGATGGAGACACATGGTGTGATCTTGTCTTGTATAATTATTATACATATTTTTAATTTATAATTATGAAAATTGTAATGTGATGTTTTTATATGAATACATATGGTATGATCTCACCCAATCACATAGTCACAGATCATTGTAACTTGATATTTTTAACATTGTACTATATTGTTATGATATTATGACATGTGGCGTAATTTCAAACATTAAAACTATCAAGGACCTTTATAAATTTAATTTTTCAATGTTACACTATGATATTATGAGAATGTGACATGTGACATGATATCTCACAATTGTACACCTTTGTAGCTTGAAATTTTGAATGTTGTATTGCAATGATATGAGATGATGATATATGGCATGATATCATTGTATAAAAGCTCATCATGATGTTGTAAGTTTATAGAACTAAAGTATTTATATTTTAGTATGAGTACCATATACAAAATATAAGTGCCTAATTTGTGATAGGTCTTTACAAAACTTAAAGCTGAAAATAGGTTGAATAGTCCTTCAATTTCCCATGAGATGGTGACATGTTGAAGGAATAAAGCTAACCCATAAATTAAAACCCATTAAATTCAAAAGG